>BTPG01000002.1:295972713-296200213 GCA_036245525.1 Semisulcospira habei | reverse complement strand
TTTCAATCATTGAGAGGTGATGTCATGGTTACAGCTTTGAAATGTTAAATACAGCTAGCTCTCTACTGTTTTAGTTTGCTTTTCCTTTTGATATTGCTTATTTCCATGCCAGCTGAACTTGGTTTGCCGCGTTTTCTTCTAATTTGAATTCAGTTTGCAATACACATTATCAGCTTGGTATTTTAGATCTATGTACAAATTGCATGGTATGTATTAACTCATTCAGCCCGACGGCCGTATTTCCCAAATTTTGGGGGCGTCATCTAATGACTGCACCAGTTGCAGGAGATGGATCGACCATGATAATTCAAGGGCAGTGCCAGATTAGCTTGGCGCCGATAGGCGCCAGGCTAATCTGGCACTACCCTTGAATTATCTTGGTCGACCCATCTCCTGCTGTAGTGCGTCAGGGCTGAATGGGTTAAATCATTTTTCATGTCATTTATCTCACCTTGATGACGATTTCAATGTGTGTTCTGGTTCAAAGTCATAGACCGAGAGTGAGGTCATCAACATAATAACTATAAACTCCTGACCTTACCGCCCAAATGCCATGGCTTAACCCCTTAAGCTGTTACTGGCGATAAGGTTCGGCGGAAAAGACGCGTAAGTACGCGTAGTCTTTCCCGCCGACCGGCAACGTCAGAAGCAGTCAAGGGGTTAAAAGTTACGCGTCTTTTCCGCCGAACGGTTTCTTGGGTAGAAGTCAAGGGATTAAAGCCATCGGGTCCAAAACCGCAGACTAGCACACAATGCTGAAGAAAAAACAACAACCTCGTACTGTACTGGTGATTTTGTTTCCTTTCCCCCTTTCCTTTGTTTTTGTCGACCAGCTGCACCGTTTGTGCGCTGCTCTGGTGGTTTTGCTGACAGGAGGAGGGCTGGCGCTGATACTTTACTATCTGAAGGGCACAATAACACAGGTGAGGTTAACTGATGATCAAAATCTTAACCCTTTCACTGCCATTATGTCGCGAGCAACGTACGAGGCAAGTAATCAAGAGGCATAGATTCTCATGAGCCCCCGCAGATGCGGGGGCTCATGAGAATCTGTGCCTCTTGGCAACATGATTCATTCTTATACCCTTGCATCGGTTGGTCGTCGTTGTCGGTTGGTGAATCTGCAGGGGCTTGAGACACATGGTTTTAGCTGTTGGCAGCGAAAGGGTTACGGTCACCAACATGTTTCAAACAATACAAACTTACCGTGTATGTAACTTATGAGTCGTTCAAAGCGTTTTTTCAAGCATCTAGTCACCTAGATACAAATATAGATGCATTCCCCCCACAAAAACAACAACAAACAAACAAAAAAACAAAACAAAACACACACAAAAAAACAACAACAAAAAACACCATAAAAAAACCCCAAAACAAAAATAAAAACAACACAACAACAAAAACTAAAAAAAAAAGATTGCAGCAACAACAACAACAAAACCAGCCCCCCCACCCCCACCCCCCTCCCAAAAAAAAAAAAAAGAAAAAAAAAAAAAGAAAAAAGAAAAAAAAAAAAGAAAAAAGAAAAAAACAAACAACAACAAACACCCCCCACCCCCCCACCCCCCCTCAAAAAAAAAAAATCAGAAAACAAAAAACAAACAATTAAAAAACAAACAAACAAAAAACCAACAAAAACCCAAACAAACAAACAAACAACCAAAAAACAAACAAACAAAAAACCCAAAAACAAAACAAAACAAAAACAAAAAAACAAAAAACAAAACAAAAAAATCAACAAACAAAACAACAAAACAAAAAAACCAACCCAAAACCAAGCAAAGAAACCAACAAACACACAACAAAACAACAAACAAACAAACAAACAAACCAAGAACAACAATAAATTAAGATCTAAGCTGTCAACTTCATATATTTTTCTCTTGCGTTTGTCAGCGTGAAACTGCCTACAATCACGCATGCGTGGGCTTTTCTGTGGTGGCGCTAGTGTGCGCGCAAGTGCTGGCGGGGCTGCTACGGCCGTCACTGAACTCACGTTTCCGGTTGGTGTACAACTATGGTCACATGGTACTGGGCAAGTCTTCACAGATCCTTTCTGGTAATTTGCATCTTTTATTTTCCTTTATTCAGCGACTCATCGGCCCTGACAAACGCAAAAGGAGTTGGAACGACCATGACAGTTCAAGGCGCCAAGCTGATTCTGGCACCAACCTTGTTACACTATCATGGTTGATCTGTTGCCTTTCCGCAATGCCGCAGTCATCCTAAGACCACATCCGAATTTTAGAACCTCGGTCTTAGAACTAATGTGTTAACCCCTTTACTGCCGAGGAAAAGTGAACACGATTCAACTGCAAGAGACATAGATCCTCATGTGCCCCGCGACTGCGGGGGCTCATGAGGATCTATGCCTCTTGCGGAGACCAATTTGTATCCGTATTTCTCGGACGGTTGTGGCTTTAGTAGTGGAGTGAACACAGATTACAGAAAAAAAAATAGGCGTCCAGTGGCAAGGAAAAGGTCAATTAAGGGGAGGTAGACCGCCCGGAGTCGACTGAGTTCTGGAACAGATGTGTTTATTGTAAGACTGTGTGATCTTGGTCGTAAGACGAAGTCAAAAGTCCATCCAGAATCACATAATTACGATGATATCATCATCAGTATCAACGTGGTGGACTGGAAATCCAAATGACAATTATTATATAACTTGTTTCTTCGTTTGTCTCATCATTGTGCTGGACTTATTTAGTGCTCGAAAGGTGATCGGACCGACGTCGGCCGCATTCTGATTGCGGCTGACGCCGATTGCGGCTGATGCCGGCCCAATGGCCTTTGCTTGATGGGTACTTAGGCCGTTATGCCTTTAGACCTTTGTAGTGCGTTGTAGTCACACTTTCTGATCCTAAACGGGAAAGTACAAATATTACATTTTTAATATCATTCTTTCTTTCCTTGTTTTCTGTTTAGCGGCTGCCTTTATCCTGGCCGTCCAGTGGGAATGGCAGCCACGCGTGATGCGAGAATTTGGCGTCATCGTCGTTGCTGTGTGGGTCGCCGCGCAAGTCTTAGCGGAGATTCTGCTGGAGATCCGACGATGCTGCTTCACTAGTACGCGTACGATAGTAACATAATTTATAATAGTCAGTTGAAGAAGGGCGAGGTGGTTGTGGTGGTTGTGGTGATTTTGGTGGTGGTGTGGGTTGGGGGTGGGTGGGTGGGTGGGTCGAGGGAATGGTGGGAGTCTTGGGGTGGGGGATGGGGGGTAGGGTTGGGGTCCATCTATCTGCAAGAGGAATAGAGTCATGAGGTATAGATCCTTATGGGCCCCCCCCCCCCCCCCCCGCATCACGCGGGGGCCCATGAAGATCTGCGTCTCATACCGTCTATCTTACAATGCAGTCTTTAGGAGGATCGCAGGGTCATCTCGTTGACGGCATGTATGGTCCATGGTCTTCCAGCATTACTCATGCCCGTTCCCCCTCAACCTCTCTCTGCATCCAATAAAAGCGAAAACTGAGGCAAAACAATCGGCAGAAAAAGCACTGCTAAGCTAAGCCAAACCGGAACAAATCAAATGAAGTTAAAGGAGACGAAACGAAACTAACTTTAGGAAATCAAATTCATACCGAAAAACCGGTGACTGCTAAGCGTGCAAAATGATTATTTTAAAAGATACTTGAAACCGGCCAAACCAACCCAAAACATAGCAAACCAAACCAAACCAAACCAAACCAACCAGACCATACCGGCCGGCCAAACAAAAAATCTACACAAGCTCTCGTTTGTCTACCGTTCTGCACAATCATCTGACATCTGACATTTGACACACGCTTGTTGTCTGCTCATGCACAATGGCGACTGACTGTGCTTGGTGACGGAGCTGCGTAGCTCAGGTAGTAGAACGTTTGACTCTCGTCCGAATGGTCGAGGGTTCGAACCTATTTTGGGTCGAAGTATGTTCAGACCCTATTTCGGTGCCCCGACTTTAACATCATTTTTCGTGGTGGACAAAAGACTTTAACCCTCAACGTCCGTGTAGAAACAAAAAACCGGTGCTCACATCGCACACATGAAATGTTTCAACCTGATTCTGGCCTGACCAGGCCAGAATCAGGCTGAAACATTCATGTAAGCGATGTGAGCACCATTTTTCCCCCCTACATTTTTTTGTGCTCGGTGTTTCAGGCCGTACAAAGGCAGTGGACATCAACCTGGACAACGACCCCACAGAGAAGCAGGAGGTGCGGCGAAACCCTTCCTCCATCCCCATCCTCCTGTATCTACTGGTGCCACTCGCAGCTGGCTCGGCCGGACTCTGCACGGTACTGCTGTTCTGATACAGGCAGCCCCTGATCAGAACACTATCCGGTCGAGGGCGGCAACCGATGTGCATCAGAATAAGTCGATCAGGCTTAATCTAAAAAAGCTCTGACACACTACGACAGGATGTAGATTGACCATGCCAGTTCAAGGGTGGTGTCAGAGTACCTTGGCGCCTTTGAGGCGCCAAGCTATCCTGACACCACCATTGAACTACCATGGTCGATGCGTCTCCAGAACTTAGACGAAGACTTCAAAGGATGTCTCCAAACATTGATGATTTCGTCCTCGGGGTTTAATGAGTTAAGGCGCTAGTCACGCGCGCCTTGTTGTAATACAGAATTACGGTTTTCTTTAAGTGAACCACTGAAAGTGAACTCAGCTGTGTTAGGCGCGCGATGGTCCATGCACAGAAACCGTACGGCAGTTTATTGTATCATGTACCCACCCCATGAAGTTTTTCCTTCTTTGACACATATACTGATATATTGTATAACAAGCAAATTACTATTCATGAATTTGCTTGATATACTTTCCTTCCCAAAGTCCCCTTCGCACCAAGAAGATTCAGTCTTGATGATACTTGCATTTTTCAAAACGGAAACGCAAAATGTGCTAATGGGCTGCACCATCTGCCCTTCCCTTCTACTCTGTCATTGAAGGGGGTTAGGATTCAGGACCCCCTCCCCCCCCAGCCCCCTTCCGGATCCTTCACCCACTGCAAGACAATCGTCTGTGTCCATTGCTGGGCGACCCAAAAATCGCACAGGGGTGAGAAACACTTTATACACCTCTAGTTACGTGCTCCTGACAACAGCTCCGGCATAGCTTTAACTCATTCGAGACGTGCCGTCTCGAATGAGTTAATAACGCTCGGAGCTGTTGTTAGGGGCACATAACTCATGTGGTAGGATTCTTACCGCCTGTGCGGCGGTTGGCGTGGTTTCAGCCTTGACCTTGGTCTGAGTTACGTCTAAAAACCAATATTCCGGACTTGGGACCTTCTCTCCCCCTCCACACCCTCCCATCACCACCATGCCAGCATGACCGACACGAGACACTACCCCTTGCTGTTTTCGCAGCTTAGAAACATTATCTCCCCCATTCCACGCTTGTTTTGTTTAGTATGTCGTACAATCATCGTAACTGAGCCATTTGTAGTATAATGAATATTGCTAGACCCCAGTTTCAAAATGTTTTATGTGAAGCGGGTCTTCGTTTAACTTTTATTTGTACGCCTACAGTTTAATAAAATTAATATACATATAATCCTATATAATACAAATAAAAATGAAAATACTGACTTGAACGGTATTTCGTGTATGTGATCATAGGTTTCAATTCCATCATCCGCATTCACTATCACTGAGTCACTTGCACGCACGCACGCACGCACGCACGAACGAACCCACGCACGAACGCACACACACACACACGCACACACACACATCATATTGAAACACGCATCGTTGACAACTAGCGCCGGATCAATCAGTTTTCAAGAGGGGGGGGGGGTGTTTGGGGTGGGGTGGTGGTGCTCAACGACAATGTAAAAACTGTACACTGTTGTGACGGTTCAGTGGAAAGAGGGGGGAGGGGTTAAGGGTGCTGCAATAACATTAAAGCACCCCTCCCCCGCCCCCCGCCCCCCGCCCCCACTTCAGTCTCGGATCATGTTGTGGACTGGGAGTGAATGATTTTTTTTTTAAGGCAGGAGGGGAGGGGGGGCTGTAGTATCAAAGCACCCTCCTTGGATCCGGCCCTGGTTGACATACAACACTACAATTCGTTCTTGAGTCGACCACTGGCAGTCACAAATCCGGATACGAACACGGATCTATTTTCCGAACATCTCCGACCTCTCCCGAAGTTGACGTCACAGGTAACACAACCCGGAAATGGAACACGGACACTGTGTAAACAGCCGCGTGTCTTCGAGTGACGTGTAGCAACAGGCTAGTAGTCACGCTTATAATACGGCCTTCATACACAGCAGCATGAAACTACGGACCTGACAACAGTTTTGACTGGACAGTGGACACATACGGCTGATTTGGACTAAGGTTTGAGTAACCGACACGATGGGACAAGCGATGTGTCCGATATTCAGAAACAAGGAGGTGAAAGTACTATACATTGGTATGTAAAGTCATTCACGTTTTCAAACATAATGCGGTCAGTCTATCTTCGCCATTTGAGACGTGTCGTATACGGATACGCGGCTGGCAGCCGCGTATCCGTATATGGCATGTCTCGAATCACAGGTGGATGAGTCGTTAGTTACTTAATCGATCACTACTGTGACTGACACGGGTAGCGGGAATTCCCACTACCAGTATTACAGAAATAATCGATTACACATGCCTGTGCAGGGGCTGATCTGGAAAGGGGGGGGGGGAATCCTAGGGATTCCGGAACCCCTCTCCAGACCAAAAATTCTTTCAAAATGCTATAACAAAGTCCCTTTTTGGGATGTTTGGACCCCCCCCCCCGCCCCCCGCACCCACCCCGTTGTTTGATATTTTGGTAAATGTTGGGAGTGTTAACACACGCATGCCCCCCCCCCTTCCCCCCGCGCTTTTCGATTTCAGTTTCGGCCCCTAGAAGCAAGGTCTAGCGTCGGGGAGGCCTTTTGTATCAGGTTGAAGGTCCCCCCCCAAAAAAAAAAAAAAAAAAGTTGGACCCCCACCCCCCTCGAGGTAACTGATCCGGCCCTGCTGTGTCATGAATGTGTTAACACTATGAGTATAAGCACTGACATGGAATTCAGTTATTGTGACTGAAATCAGTACAGTCACTTGAATGCCTTAGCTGCATTACCCAGTGCCAGTGATTTGTCTGTATATATCGGACACTCTTACTAACTTTACGTGAATAATATTTGAGCACGCTAACTTCAGTTTATGCGTAGGCCGGACCTAACGATCGAGCTTTTACTGAACGCCAATACCGGAGCGCCGCCACCGCGTGCGCGACCAGCCACCTCACAGCGGACTCACTACTACAACAGTTCAAAGTAATGAGTTTGTGCAGTGGCCTTTGCGGGGGGTGGAGAGGGGTTGGGGGGGGGGGGGGGGGGGGGGGCGGGGGCGGGGTCGAACGCGTCTCATTCGTCTGTAAATTTTCCTTTGTTTGTTTGTTTGTTCGAGGAAAACATAATTACATAACTGACATGGTCAATCTGGCTCCTAGGTAAACGACTGTAATGCACTCCCCAAAGGACGACTCTCAGAAGTAATAATGTATGACCTCAGGGCTTAATGTATTAACCCATTTAAAACTCATGAGTTAACACATTACGCCCTGAAGTCGTACATTACTACTTCTGAGAGTCGTCCTTTGGGGAGTGCATTACGGTCGTTTACCTAGGAGCCAGGTCAGACGACCATGTCAGTTATATAATTATGTTTTCCTCATTTCCCACATTTTGGAGGTGTTACCAAACGACTATGTACCAGTGGCAAGAGATGGACCGACCATGAATCAATGAATCAATGAATCTTTATTTTACAACAGTGACGATATTAACACAGTCAGTGACTATGTCATTTTTCGTACCTGCCGTTGCTACAACTACGCGACTGATTACAAAATATACATAAAACAGGGACATCAGGGATACAAAATATCGCTTTATGCCGCGAATCCGGTTGAGGCACGTCTCGAAAGAGTTAAGCTTTAATGGTGTCAACTGATGCCTTTTTTGGCGTGTTGCAATAATCATAGATTTTGTCAGTTTTAGTAGGATGCAGAATCATTGAGGTGACTTTACACCATGCTGATTTATCGTCGGCGCCAAGCTAATCTGGCATTACCCTTGAATTATCATGGTCGATCCATCTGCGTTAATGTGCAAGGGATTACTATTTTGGTGAGTGTCAGTAGTGGCCATGTGTCAGTCACGTCTTCGTCTTGATGTCACAGTTAATACTCCGCATCAACCTGTAGGTCTGGATGCGGTTGGAAAAACGACCCTGCTGTACAGACTGAAACTTGGGGAGGTTGTGTCGACCATCCCCACAATCGGTAAGTAATAATATTAATAATACAGAGCATTTATACTGCGCTAAATCAGTTCCGATACACGGTGAGCTCATATTGTAGTCAGTCGAGCAGGAAAATTAACCATAAAACTGATGCTGTGACATTTAACTTATTCCAGACTTGCGTAATTGACATTGGCAATAATGGTAAATAAACGTATTTTGTATACGAATACGCGGCTGTTGCTGTTAAAGTCAGGTCCAGCAGCAAACGGCCCTTCCCACTGCCATTGTCATTGGCCGTCTAACCGTTGGCCGTAAGCAGAAAAGGATTTCAAACACTCTCCAGCCCCCACGCACCCCCTTCCCCCAGACCGTCCCTCCCATCATAAGTCATTTGAGACGTGCCGCATACGGATACGCGGCATAAAGCCGCGTATTCGTATACGGCACACCTCCAATAAGTTAAAATAAATCAGTGGGTCGAGTCATTTCGGACATCAGGACTGAGAGTTCAGAGCAGAAGGGAAGTAACTTCTTTCGGGATATTGAGTCCTTTCTGTAACACTGTCTCCCTTTTGCATACAAGCACGGCTCAACAAGGCCTGTCTGCCCTGCCCCTGTCTTCAGTGAAGTAGACGAAATATTTTTTATCAATTTACTAAAATCCACAATGAAATAATAACCGAATATATCATTATTATTGTTATATTATTATTATTATTATTATGTTTATGTTTATGTTTATGTTACTTTTAAGAAATTTGCTTGATTTGTCCGTCGTCACAATGTTTTTTTTCACGATGCGTTCAGCAAGGTCATACAATGTTTCAGGTTTTAACGTGGAAAAAGTGGAGCACAATGGACTCTCGATGGCGACTTGGGATGTCGGCTCCAGGGATAAAATGGTAAAGACAACGCCGATAGACCCGCGCACCATCCACGCAGAGTGACAACGATAGAGACGATGCTTAGACAATATTCATTATCTCTTCACAGATACAGCAGAAACATTTTAAGCGACGACCCTTATCAGATATCACCTGTCATTAAAGACACAGCCACCTAAATGATGGTCTTTAATGACAGGTCAACTGACACTGTTTGGCTTTCAAGACTTCTCTTGAGAGAGCACCTGTTTTTCACGACCACTTCGTCGTGCCGGCGAACCAGTGGTCGTTCAAATCAGGTTCTGCTATACGAGGCGCTTCCCAGACCTCAAGTTAATCAGACACTACACTTGAACTGTTATGATCGTGCTTGTTCAGTGCAGACTACACTCAGTAACTTAGAGAGTGGCGCACTTACGCCGAAATTCCCAAATTCAGTTCCAGAGCTGCCCTCCGTAGGCTGTATACCAGTTCAGCAAGCAGATCGACCATAATAGTGTAAGGGTACTGCTGGAATAGCTTGGCGCCTGTAGTATCCTTAAACTGTTATGGTCGATCCATATCCCGTTTTAATGTTGTTGTTTTTAACATGAAAACAGAAGCAAGCAATGCCAATCTCTCTTATATAAAAAATATAAAACAAAAACAGAAAAGCTTATCAAAACACAAATCCAGGCCCAAAAGAGCCTTTCAAACGTGTCATGTGAAGAAAATCGGAACCAAGAAAGAATCATGCGCGGAAAGGAAAAGCTAAACACAGTTCACCGATTCCTCGACCCCCCCCCCCCCCCCCCGACCCCCCCCCTCCCCCAATCAACATGAAGAGAAAGACAAGGGATATAATCTACTACTTACATCCTGTTGTAATGTCTGAACTGATGAGGTTATCTGTATCGAAACGTTTGGAATGCCGCATTTGCCAGTCGGATGTCTAGTCAGTTCAGGGCAATTTTATAAAAGGGTACGAGTTTAAAGTTGTCCAGGCTGACTTTCCCCAGCCGAAATCCTACGATTCCCAGTGAGCACAAAAGGCTCTTAGGCCGACGTCGGTCCTAGCAGGATGGCCGGCCCGTCGCGCACACTTTGCGGACCGACGTCTGCCTGAAGACCTGTTGTTTGCTGGTTCTGTCGTCACTACTTGTTGAAAGTGATCGCAGGAGTACGTGATGACTAGACTCGGTCATATACCGCACTTGCATACGCGGACACTTCTTGGAATACTAGGTGGGCGATCGACAGGTCTAAGTTTCTAGTGCACAGAACTGGCCCCTGCGGCCGTCAACGGCCGGATGACCTTTTTGCTACTGGGGATGTTACCACCGGCGATTTCAGTCACTCAACACAGGCATGGGTCGAGAAGATCTAACTTATAGATTATGATAAGTGTAAGCGGGTGTGTGATTCGGATCTTACGGCTCAAGGATTTTAATGTATAGTTTCGAGCTAGTAAAGGGTTAATTGGCGCTTCTCCAGACGCCAACCTAATCAGTTGTTGCTAAAGCCTTAGTCACTGAAGCCGCGGAAGCTTACGGCCGACCCATCTCCAGTTGTAGTCCTTTGAAGTGCTAGGCTTCATAGCACATATGCGCAATCTCTAAGCAAAGGATCTAGAAGTATAGGTGAACAGACACGGCAGTTGAACTAGCCTGGTCTATCCTTCTGCAACTATGACGGTCTATCCTTCTGCAGCGGTTGACTGGAAGGGTGTGTAGGAATTGCTGAGCATACAACTATGTTACTTTACTTACTTACTTACGCCTAGCACCCCTCCCAGGGTATAGGCCGTCGACGAGAGACCTCCAGCGACTCCTGTCTTGTGCTTCTCCTTCGATTTTACTCCAGGTGGTTCCCAGTCTCTTCATGTCTGCTTGGAGGTGCCTCTTTTCCTCTTTCCCTGGGGGTTCCATGACAATGCCTGCCTAGTGATACTGGAAACTGGCTTTCTCAGACTGTGACCAATCCATCCCCATCTTCTTCGCCCAATTTCAGCAGATAACAGCAGAGAATGAAATTGGGCTATACAACTATGTACATCCATTAAGTTCTCCCTTCTTTGACACATATTTTATAAAAGAAAATTAATATTCATGAATTTTATTGATATACTTTTCTTCCCCAAATCCCTTGCACGCCAAGAAGATTCAATCTTTATTATACTTGCTTTTTTTCAAAACGGAAACGCTAAATATGCTCATATAGCAACAATATCAAGCTCCTTATGTGTAGTAGTAATGATATACTTCTTAGTGTGTACGAGCGCTCGAAATTTATGTCCTATACACACACACACACACACGGACGGAGAACAAGCGCCAGCAAACGTGCGAATCGATGCATTAGTGAAATTGACGAGATGTCAGCTGGCGATATCGACAACCTGAGAAAATAACTAAACAAAACCTGCTGGCATTTTCCGCCATGATGCGTGATCTAGTTACAAGTAGAATTTACTAACACACATTGATGTCTTCAAAGTCAAACGAAATCTACATGCTGAGCCGACAGTGATATGGAGTTGTCTGCCATTCATGTGTTTTGTCCGAACACCGCAATCAGTCGCAAAATGAATGACGCGAGGCACAGTTTTGTTTTAGACTGGGTACATAAATTATAGTGAGCAACATTTTACGTGATATAGTGCTGATAACCGACAGATGTGATTACTTGACCGGAATCAAAATGTCCTCGTCTGACGACTCCGACATTTGATTGGGTCTCGTAATCATATCTGCCTGTTATCGGCGCTATATCAAGCAAAATGTTGCTCAATAGAATATAATCTCAAGCTAAATACTGCTTAATACAATATACTGTATAATTATAGCTGTGTCAGTTTATCCGTCTCTCGTAGTCGCCAGGGCTCAGTTCGGCTCGGTCACGATGTGATCTATGCGCTTGGAGAGGCCCATACGCGCTCCTTTCCACCAATCAAACTTTTCCCAGAGTTTTTTTTTTTTCTTTTTTTTTCTCGCGATATCGTGTCAATATGAGTCCGATTCTTTGTGGAGCTCTTATGTCCTTTCAAGTCTGCCCAACGTCTGCCGCCGTCGGTTCTCCACGCCTCTGCTACGGAGGCGATCTATTGTGTAGGGCCGTTGGCTCTTGAAGAGAGAGGGCCAGGTCGAGTTGTACATACTTCACATCAGACGATTGTGAAAGAGTTATCTGGACGCATAAGCGACAGGGACAATTAGTCAGCTAGACGGTGCCGCGAGCCCAGTAGACCCAGATCACCGGGCTGACGTTGGCAGCAGTTGCCCCGAGTACGGGAATGCGGGACGGCCAATGTCGGCCCTTCGGGCCTGTTGCTTAGTGAGGATGTACGGCCAGACATTTCCGTCCGGCCATCAAGGTTGGATTGGCATCGACAGGAAGCAGCTGTATACTTTGATAGGGGACGAATTTCTCTGTACAATACCAATTTCCGGCCTAAGAGCTGACTGCTTCTACAATTCTGATTGATATAGATTATAATAGGTGTAAGCCGGTGTGTGATTTGGATCCTACGGCTGAAGGCTTTTAAGATATAGTTTCGAGTTTTATGTGAGTGGAATGCCAAATAAAAAAAAAAAAATGTAGCCTATAATACCAAACACATTTTCTGAATTTCTGAGTGCGATCCAATTTTCACTGAACTTTTTGTTAGTACAGTGCCAGTGATTTGAATTTCTTCAGTATGCTAAAACATCGACCAACGTCGGTCCGATGACCTTTTGCTCACTTGGTATGTGAATGTCCAAGTGTAGTACCACTGCTGTGCTGCAGTTCTGCCGTGTGCGACTATAGTCACCCCGGTTAGTTGAATATGACCACCGACGGCTGTGAAAGGTCATGCACAGATAAACCGTACACATAATTCAAGGTGCAGTAAACTTTGAATATAACAGATTCGCAAGGGACGTGGATTTTGTTGTTGTTATATCCGAAGTTTGTTATAAGCGAAGTAAATTACATAGAAAAACTGAAGTCGGGACTTATATATATATCCGACGTTTGTTTTATCAGTCCTAAGCTAACTCGACTGTATTTTATTGTTATTAAAAACTTCACATGGATTTCGAAACGGCCAACTGCTCACATCACAAAATGCCAATGAAACTGTAAAAAAACAGGGGATCTAACTGTTGTCCAGCGCTGAGTAATTCCCCTTGGTTTGTTGTAAAAAAACAACTTTCACACGTTAACCCTTCCCTGCCAACGGACGTACATTTTGTTTTCTGAAATCTGTGTTCACTGAACGACGAAAAGCCACTACTGTCCAAAGAACATGGACACAAAGTGGTCTCAGCAAGAGGCATAGATCCTCATGAGCCCCCGCCGACTGCGGGGGCTCATGAGGATCTATGCCTCTTGCGTTTAGATAACGTTCAGTCTTTTTCCGGCAGTGAATAGATTCAGTGTGTCCATATGTTACGTACTATACTTTGCGAAAGATTGGACGACCGTGAGATTGAACGGATTTAGATTAATCCAGACCAAAAAGGTGACTGCCAAGCGTGTAATATGCAAGAAGTACTACGGAAGAACACGCTTAGAGAAGACGGTACAACAATTTAATATTCGGGTAAACCCTTTGCAAAGCAAACAAACAAGAGATTGCCATTCCTCTGCAATGAGATAAGTAGCGGCTAATCTCTGTTGTTTGTTTGTCTATTTGACAAGGTATTACCGAAATATAATTGGTGTACCCGTCTTTCTAGCGGTTCTCTCCGTGGGTACTTCTTGGATTTAGATTTCTGCAGTTATCGCTAGATTCCCCTCTTGTCTTCCAGCGTCCTTTGTGGAGGCACTACTACGATATGATGGACGCCGTGGTGTTTATGATGGACAGCACGGACCGGGAGAGACTGGGAGAGGCTGTGGAAGAGCTGTGTCGCGTCATAAGTGACGTCCAGCTAGCCTACAGGGACCTGCCCATGCTCGTTCTTGCCAACAAGCAGGACAAAGAAGGAGCGCTTTCTCCTGATGAGATTAGGGACGCCATCAATGGCCCAGGACGTCGCTTTCGTATGCGTGAGTTGGATTCGACCATAGACGTTTCCGTAAATCCAAAGTGTTTAAAACAATGCACGAATTGGAAGCAACCAAATGACATTGTTTGTCCGCTCTTTTCATCCACTCATTGCGTCAAATTCAGTCGTGCATCACATTTTTGTAAGCCCTTTTGATTCGCTGACTGTCCCGAGCGCATGCTTTGACACCCCCCCCCCCCCCCCCCCAAAAAAAAAAAAAAAAAAAAAGAAGAAGAAAAAAGGGGGTGGGGTGGGTGGAATAAGAGAAAAGAAGGCCCCCCCCCAAAAAAAAAAAAACCAAAATCAAACAAAATAAACAAAAAAACAACTCTAAACAAACAAACAAACAAACAAACAAAAAACAACAACTAACTTTTGACTTTGCAAAAACAACTCCATTCAGTTTTATCGTCTTTATCCGTGTCTTTGTGCACTTTTATTGTTACCATTGACAATGGCATTGTTCTCCTCTTCAATGTCCTCATCAAAATTCTTTTTTTTTTCGTGTGATCTCAGAAGTGTGTCCGATCAGCGTGTCTGATGATTCAGCTTAACCCCTTTGTTGCCAGTGGACGCAGATAGTGTTTCTGAAATCTTTTTTTAAAGTTAGTCCCGAAGAGCCACCGCCGTCCATGAAACGTGGACACAAAGTGGTGTCAGCAAGAGGCACAGGATCCTCATGAGCCCCCGCGTTCGCGGGGGCTCATGAGGATCTGTGCCTCTTGCAGTTGGATCATGTTACGTTTTCTATGCAGTGAACAGGTCAACCCAGCATGACCGCCCTCAATTTGACTTTCACGTTAATGCTGTAGTTCTACTACTATTGCTTTAAACATGACTATGAAGTATATAAACTAGTTAAGTTATAATTAAGGTGGTGACTGTTTGTGCAACTAGTCTCAGCCAAGCAGAAAGTTTAAAAATTAGATACAATGATAGGGCTGTCTTTAGTCTGCTTTGTGTCAGGGATGTTCAGGTCGGGTTGGGGTCGTTGGCGCCGGCCATGAGCTTCAAGTTCAACCGTCCCAAGCCATTGTCCATTTGTTGTTTGTAAACTGTTGTGTGAGTGTGGGTGATTGCGAGTTCTTATTGATTGATTGATTGATTGATTGAATTTGAGGAACAGCTTGGGGTGAGAGAGACGTTCTCACGACAAATCTGCTGTGCCTGTTGCAGTTGGGACAGGCCAGGGCAATCAGTCCTAGTTGAATAACAGTGTGAGCAATCATAAGGAATCGTGTACAGAACATTTCTGCGCCTCAGCACTAGAGTGCATCAGAACATCATTTCAAATTGTTCAAACCATTAACCCCTTCCCTGCTAGTAAACGCGGATTGTGTGTCTGAAATTTTTGTTCATTGAACGCTAAGGAGCCGTCCAACGGACTTTATATACAAAGTAGTGTCAGCAAGAGGCATAGATCCTCATGGGCCCCCGCAAGTGCAGGGGCCCATGAAGATCTATGTC
Source organism: Semisulcospira habei (assembly GCA_036245525.1). NCBI lineage: Eukaryota > Metazoa > Mollusca > Gastropoda > Semisulcospiridae > Semisulcospira > Semisulcospira habei. Next base: position 296,184,580 of record BTPG01000002.1, on the reverse strand, counting down.
TCTTGCAGTTGGATTGTTTTCACTGACTTGTCTCTCGACAGTAAAGAGGTTAAAAGTAACACCATTAACCGATTTTTTTTTCTTTCTTACAGCATTGGAAGTTTTCCCAACTTCAGGGTTAACGGGGGAAGGCGTGAGTGAAGCCCTGGACTGGCTGACGACACAATTGGCCGTCATAGCTGCCGAGAAAAGCTTGCTGGCTCCTGTGACCAGGACCCTTCGCGACACCGTGCAATACCCGGCTTCTGTCGTGAAGAGTTCGCTTCAAACGCTTTCTGGCATTTTCTGGACTTCGAAAAATTCTGAAGGCGGTGGTAGTTGAGATATTACTGTATATATTAGAGACTGGTTTTATGAAATAAAACATACTGTATATATTTAGCCCCTTCACTACAAACATCACCCACGTGCAGGAGACATATCCTCACGAGCCCCCCCCCCCTACCGCCCCCCCCCCCCACACACACACCCTCACAAACACATGAGGATCTATACCTCTTGCCGGCTGGGGCATAGGAACATAATCTGCGTCCAGTGGCAGTGAAGGGGTTAAGTTTCATTTGAAGAGAGAAAGGCGGAACGATTTACGCCAAAATGACTCTCACGCCTGCTCGATCACGGGCCAGCTGCAAGAATGAGCTTAGTTCTGCGCCAGTTACTAAGCAAGGTGCTCCGATATAGCTGAGCAGCTTGATTAGTGGCTGGCGCAGGACAAAGCTCACTCATGCCACGGGCCTCTGATGTCACTGTGGCTTACGCTAAAGTGAATTGGTGTCTGTCTGGCGAGTTACTTCCCTCACGCAATATTGCCACTCCAAAGTGTCGTCGTTCTGGCGTAGGCGTCTGTACCCCGAGGCCAGTTGCGTGAGTGAGCTGAATTCTGCGCCGGCCGCTAAGCAGGGTGCTCCGCTATAGCGGAGCACCTTGCTTAGTGGCTGGCGCAGGACTAAGCTCACTCATGCAACTGATCCCTTGTGTTTACTTGCCGGGCCAGTGGGATTCTTTTTGGATGACCCTTACATCTTCCTCACCCACCCCACCCCTTACTGAGAACCCACCCCCCGCACCCTAAACCACCACCACCACCACCACCACCACCACCACCACCATTACCATCGCAATAATCCCAGGACTGAACTAAAAGGAGAAAAAGCTTGTTCTATAGCATGTCTAAAGTGTGCGCATGCGTACGCGAGTTGTGAGTGCGCGCTTAGACTTATAATTATTATAAGATAAGCGCATTATAAATACCGTAATTATTATTATTATTATTATGTCGGTTGATAGGTCCTGATAAATCAAAGTGACACAGATGTGGTGCGCCTGAATTGATGAGTGTTCATGTCATGCTCCACATGCAATAGCTGCCCCTAGGCTTAGTTGCATGAGCGAGGCTAGTCCTGTGCCAGTCACTATGCAAGGTGCTTCGCTATAGCGGGGCACTTTGCTTAGTGGCTGGCGCAGGACTAAGCTCACTTATGCAACTGTGCTTTGCGCGCTTTAGTTGTGGTTGTAATTTTGTGATTATCCACACGGTGAGCCATCGAATCATAGGCAATCTCCAGCATTCTCAAGAAAACATGATCTGTGAAATGGTATAATATCCACCACGTGTAGATTTCATTTCTGATATTGTTGCCTTAACTCATTCTACCCCAGACACACCACAGCAGGATAAGGATCGACCATGATAGTTCAAGGGTGATGCCAGAATAGCTTGGCGCCTGTGGGCGCCAAGCTATTCTGGCATCACCCTTGAAATATCATGGTCGATCTGTGTCCTGCACTAGAGTGCAGTCTTCAGAGGACAACGGCAAAATTTGGGGATTTCGGTGTTGGGGTAGAATGAGTTAACACATGCGAGACGTCGGTGCTACATTCGGAAACGCAGCCGCGTATCCGAATCGCTCACACCCCGAATGTGTTTAATCCATATCATTACTGAGGCTAAAGTAAAAGCGTCAAATTTGTACACTGCAATATGCAAGCTATATTATAGTACTTACAGATAAGGATATAGACCAATAGCTTTAGTTCAAAAGTGGTGCCAGAATTGATTGGCGCCAAGCTATTCTGGCACTACCCTTGAACTATTTTAGTCAAACTTATTTCACACACTGGTGTATTCCAAATGATAAGGATTAACTCATCAGTGACTGCCAGCGGCTGAGAAAGATATATTCTTACCCATCACAGACTGAAATCCCTGCACCAGGAATCTCGGCCAGAATGGCAGCAAGATACACAGATCCTCATGTACAAGAGTCCATCAGGATCTGTGCCTTTCGCAGTCGGGTGGTCTCTCTTTGTCACCGCTGTGAACGGTTAGATTAACCCATGTCATATTGAGGCTGAAAGCTTCAAATTTGTACACTGCCATATACAAGCTACATTATTGTACTTACAGGTAAGGATATAGACCAATGGCTTTAGTTCAAGGGTGGTGCCATAATAGCTTGGCGCCTAGAGGTCTCAAGAAGTCACTTAGTGCCTGCCAAATCGACCACCACCAAAAGGATAAGGTTAAAGGTGGAAGCTTACGAGCACAGTCTTCAAAAACTTATAGTCAACATGACTCATTTAGCTGTGAGTAAATTTGAGTATTCCTATCATGTTACAGTACAGTGCAAGCAAAAGTCATCAAAACACTCTTAAGGCAACATGACTGATTAGCCTAAGTAAATGTATTCGAGTGTTTGTTCCATTTATTTTGCAATTTGTCATGTCCGTAATTGACAGCTGAGCCTGCGTCCGAGGTAATGTCCATTTAACGACACACAAACCTGTGCGAATCTGATAGTAATCGCACGGGAATGGGAACAGGAGCCGCAATTCCATGGTTCTTGGTGATCCTTGATCTTTCGGCTCCTGAGGCAATCTGGAGTACAAGTGTTGGGCTGTGTGTGTGTGTGTGTGTGTGGTGCGTGCGTGCGTGCACGCGCGCGCGCACACACACACACACACTTGTGTTGAAGCTAGTTTGATGAAACAGAATGAAACGAGTTTCGAAGTATGATACTATTATCCGTCCCCCTCCCCCCCCCTCCCCCACCCCTCAAACCCCACCACATGCGTCCAATTTTTTTAAAATAAATATTTACATTAAAAAATGTGTGTGAAGGTCAAATTAATGAAAATGTTATTGTTCTCTATTCCTAGTAATTCATATCAATGCTAATGTAACATACCAATGCTAATGTAATTATTATTGATACTTTTGTAAACAGTATGTTTGCTGTGTTTTTCCAGATGTATGAGAGTTTTGTTTGTGTTGTTAAGTCTGTTGTGTTTGTTACTCTCGTGTAAATGTTTCTTAATGAGACTGAAGGTTGATTGAGACTGAATGTAACCTAAGACAATTTTCTGGTTTACTTATTTAAAACAGTCAATAACGTTTTCTTGAATCTTGAATGTTAATTGAGACTGAATGGGTTAAAACTGAATTTTGATGAAGACTAATTGTTGATTGAGACTAAATGTTGATTGAGACTTAATATTGACTTAGGCTGAATGTTGACTTAGACTGATTCAGGGGCGGATCCAGAGGGTATCTCGACGGAGGGTTGGGGGGGGGGGGAGGGGGGCCGACAGCCCTCCCTCCACCCCCCCCCTTCCCTCCGTTTTCCAAACTGTGTCATACAAAAGAAACCCAGACCAAAACAGTGACTATCAGGCGAGCATAAATTCATAACAAGGAAAGTAACGCGCTTAAAAGAACAATTACAAATAAGTTGTGTTGAAATTATTCTTTCTTGGTGCTTTCCTTTTTTGGGATTTTCTTTAAAATTGTACTAAAGTGTTGTAACCGTTCTCTCTACGCGTGTTTCTTTTTTTTTTCTCTCTCTCTCTTAAAGTTGTCAGAGGTTACGATTTTTATTTGACAAAACGTTTCTTCTTTCATCTCGGGACACAGCACCGCTTTTGGCACTTTTTTTTAAAGGAAGGGCTGATCATATCTACATGCACTTGTCCTCCTCCCCGCCTCCACCCCACCTCCCTAACAAAACAAGATTAATCGGGCACTTCTGATTATTATATGGTGTTAATTTTCTTATTGAAAAGAATGTTTTACCTGGAGTTTCAGCAGGAGCAATCACCTTGTGTTTGACAACAACCCTCTTGGCTTGACTTCGCGAACGAAGATTTTATAGGAGGAGTTGCCCACGACGTCTGCAGGTTTGTTCGTGGCTGCGGAGGCCAATCCGAGACAGGCAGGTTCGACCGCAGTGGCTGCAGGGGAAGGTATGGCCAGGGTTCTGAGCTGCGGCATCTCTGTTTTTTCTCCTGAGCCGCTTGTCCTTAAGGTTAGCTCTGCGAGAGTCCTCAAAGGAGACAGCTGCCTTGTAAATGGTGGAGCGCCAGGTGTCACGGTCCGCAGCAAGCGAAGACCACTGGTGGTGGTCGATTTGGCAGGCACTAAGTGACTTCTTGAGACAGTCTTTGTATCTCTTCTTTGGTGCCCCTCTGTCACGGTGTCCAGTAGCAAGCTCGCCGAACAGGGTGATCTTTGGTAGGCGATGATCCTCCATCCTGGAGACATGCCCCGCCCAGCGGAGCTGTGTCCGCAGCAGCAAAGCCTCGATGCTCACAGTTTCAGCCTGTTCAAGGACCTCGACGTTGGTGACATAGTCACTCCAGTGAATGCCCAGGATGGTACGCAGGCAGCGCTGGTGGAAGCGTTCGAGGAGTCGTAGTTGGCTGCGGTAGAGGGCCCAGGACTCGGAACCATACAGCAGGGTGGTGAGGACCACAGCTCTGTACATGCTGATCTTGGTGCCTGTTTTCAGCTGTTGATTGTGCCACACCCGCTTGAAAAGTCGCCCGAAAGCGCTGTTCGCTTTTGCCAGCCTGCTGTCAAGCTCCTTGTCCAGCTTGGCGTCCGACGTGATAATGCAGCCAAGGTAAGTAAACTGGTGCACTGACTTTAGTTCAGACTCGCCAATGGTGATGTGAGGAGGGCGATACACTGTCTTGGGTGCCGGCTGATGGAGGACCTCTGTCTTTTTCAGACTGACCTCGAGTCCAAAGAGCTGGGCAGCATCTGCGAAGCAAGACGTGATGCGCTGCAGGGCTCTCTCTGTGTGTGCAACGAGGGCAGCATCATCAGCAAAAAGCAGCTCACGAATCAGTTGGTCTAGGGTTTTCGTGTGGGCCTGCAGTCGTCTGAGGTTGAACAGGCTGCCATCGAGACGATACCTGATGTACACTGCATCGTCATCATCGAGGTCCACTGTGGCCTGCTTCAACATCATGCTAAAAAAGATGGTGAAGAGGGTCGGTGCCAGCACGCAGCCCTGCTTTACGCCGTTGAGAATAGGGAATGGTTCCGAGAGGTCATTGTTGAGTCTGACCTGGCCTTGCTGGTCCTCGTGTAGCTGGACAATGATGTTGAGAAACTTTGGGGGACAGCCAAGTCGCTCCAGGATCTGCCACATGCCTTGCCTGCTCACAGTGTCGAACGCTTTTGTTAGGTCGACAAATGTTACGTACAGACCTTTGTTCTGCTCGCGGCACTTCTCCTGTAGCTGTCTCAGCACAAAGACCATATCGGTGGTGCTCCTGTTTGCTCTGAAGCCACACTGGCCCTCTGACAACAACACTGCACTAACAATTACTCCTCCGTCTGAAGAACAACACAGCTATTTGTGAAAATCGTGATACTGATCAACACTCCCACAAACCTCCTCCATATGAGGAACACAGGATCAGATCACATAAATAGTCATGATCACTCATGATGTATACCTCTTACACTCCCTGACGATTACTTAAGGGTTAGTTAGTGATCAAAATCAAGACATATCACACCTCACCTCTGGTGACACGCATCAATAATCACATTGCTACTCTGCTGGGCACTGGTGCATGTCCACGGACACTTACCTCAAAAAACAAAACTACGCAATCTGTGTGAGACTGGAGACTCGCTGCTCTCAGAAGTGATGTGTGACGGGATTAGGCGATTAGCAATTACCCGTGACAGCAGGGGCCAGTTGGCTGCTCACCCCGGGGGAGACACAGCGCAGTCGATTTAGAGTCTCGCTTTCTGATCACTTTTGTCGTGTCCACAGTCGTAGACTTAAACCTAGATGACTGCCATGAATGAGGATGCAATACCATTCGTATCGCACAGAAAAAGGTAATGCTTTTCATGAGCCCTTGTGACTGAAGGGGCATATGAAACTATATGCCTGGCTGAGGGACTGAGTTGGGCCCCGGTTCAGCAATGATTGGACACTTTTCCACCGCTGATGTTGACCAGCAGTAAGCGGCTTATTGCCAGATGATTGCCTCTGTCTGAGGCTGCAACGAGGATTGTATCGCACAGCAAGAGGCACTGATTTACATGAGCCCCTGTGAGTGCGGGGCACATGACACTCTATGTCTGGGTGAAGTACTGTGACAGGTGCAGGTAAGGAGTGCCAAGTGAGGATATTTGACTATAGGCCCATGAACACACTAGGCTCACCCACCGATCCATGAGATAATTGTGAAATACACCGTACAAGAAAAGAAGAACCATCGAATAGTAAAACACAACTTACACCAATTACCATCAATTTTTGAAAAAAAAATAATTTTTTAAATTAATTAATTAATTAATTAATTAATTAATTAATTAATTAATTTATTTATTTATTTTATTTTATTTTTTTTTTTTTGGGGGGGGGGGGGGGGGTCAGGGCTGATGATGATGATGATGAAACTTTATTTATCAACCGTAAAAAGTTTTGACAGAAACAAATCGTCATTTTACAAACTTGCCGTTGCTAACATCTACAACATAAAATAGATTAAAAGATAATAATAATAATAAAGAATTATATTTACACATATTATTTCATGCAACAATAAAATTAAAAAAAAAACGACACAAAATAATAATAACACTTGACATTCATCTTATACCACACACACGCACACACACACACACACACACACACACACACACACACACACACACACACACACACACACACACACATACCAACAATATAGATAAATGCATAATTATATTACATGAAAGCATTAACCATCAGGGTTTGTTTAAATGCCCAGTGTTGTTATGTTTGGCTCATCAGGTAATCGAAAAGTTATGTTTTAAAGATCCCAAGTGAGGCTATAGTCTTCAAATGTGCAGGAATAGTGTTCCATACAAACGGTCCAGAAAAGGATAAACTAGTTTTAAAGAGGTCAATTCTAGGCAGAGGTAGGGGTAAAGTATTGTTCCTTGAGGTCCGTTCGCGTTCTTGCTGTGGCACAAATTTGGTGGTTAGATGCTGCGGTGTCATGTTATTTAATATCTTGTGCATGAGGATGCATTTGTTGAAATTAAGTTGTTGACGCAGGCCGAGAATGTTTAGATGTCTAAATTTGTCTATGGTAGGAATGGGCCGCGTATCTATCATTTTGACACCTCTTTTATATTTAGAGTTTAACCTGTTCATGTGAACATCACTACAACCGTCCCACACTGTGGAGACATAATCAACGTGAGACTTGATATGGGCATGAAAAAACAGTTTACGAGTATGTGTATCCGTTACTTGTCTAAGCTGGGACAACAGGAAAGTGTTTGTAGCAATGGTTTTACAGACTGTATTTATATGCGTCTCCCAACATAATTGTTCGTCAACGTGTATTCCCAAGAATTTACGCTCTGTGACTTGTTCTATCGGTTTAGCGTTCAGTTGTAAATGTAACGGCTGTGGTCGGCGTTGGTGTTTTTGTCGTGTAGTGATTAAAATACTCTTTGTTTTTCCTGGATGAAGAACCATATGATTCTCTCTACACCAGTCGGAAACCTCGCTGAGACTACTTTGTAAGCTAATGGTAATGTCAGCTGTTTTTTTTAACCCGAAACATGGAGGCTCGTTTCGTCCGCAAACAGGTTGCAATTAACATCAGTGTTAGTAATATGCAAAGGCAAATCATTAATGAATATTATAAATAGAAGAGGTCCCAAGATCGACCCCTGGGGGACACCGTAGTTAACTTGTCCTTGTTTAGAGTATTTTCCATGAGTATTTATACCTTTTGTTTTCTGTCTTTTAGGTATGATCTAAAAAATGCTATGGCAGTTTCACTTATATGGTATGCTGCTAGCTTCTTTAAGAGAATGTCATGGTCGACAAGATCAAATGCTTTTTGTAGGTCTAAGAAAACAGCTCCAGACATCAGTTTTTTATTTATTGATTCCAGCCAGCTGTCTACAATGTGTGCCAGTGCTGACTGACATAAGTGTTTTGGTCTAATACCGGACTGATGAATATTTATGAAATTGCCCTTTTCTAGAAAATCGAGGAGGTGTTTTTGTATGTGTTTTTCAAGGGGCTTTGACAGGGCCGACAAAAGTGAGATAGGACGGTAGTTATTGACATCTTCAAGATCTTTTGATTTAGGGATTGGAATTACCTTGGCCTCTTTGAAAATAGTTGGAAACGTGCTGTGTTTTAAAGATATAAGTGAGTGCCTCTACCGTATATGGTAGTGACATTTTCAGAATTTTGTTGTCTATACCATCCATCCCGGTGGACTTTTTGTTCGGCATGTTAGAGATGAATTTGCCGACTTCAGCGACGGTAATATCAGGAATGATGAATGTCTGCAGTATATTTTTGGCCTCACAGTATTTTTCCAGTACACTAGGAACTTGGTACTCTGCGTTACTACTTGCAGCTGACTGAGCAAGTGTTTCAGCTGTCGATAGGAAGTGCTTATTTAATATATCAGCTGACAAATGGGATGGTATTTCAGGGGCTGATTTACCCTTTGTTATAACGTTCAGGGCTTTCCACACCGATGCTGTATCTTTTTTGTCCCTAATCATTTCCTGGAAGAACAGTTTTTTTTGACGCTCTCACTAAGTATTTAACACGATTTCGTTGTTTCTTATATTCATCAAACTCTTTTTCTTTCTTAGTTTGTCTCTAAATGACATGGACTGTTTGACATCTACTGTTAACCAGGGTGGCAGGGTAGAGTGCCTAACTCGTTTTTCTCGTATGGGCGCATGCTTATTTAGGACTCCAAGGAATAGATCCATCCAGTACGATAGGGCACTGTCAGGAGAAGTGTGGTTATACACGTCCCTGAAAGGAGTATTGCGCAGATCCCGCAGAAAGTCGCCGTTATTAAATGTTTTGAAAGAACGATATTTAATTGTTTTATGTTTCTTTTTGTTCTCTTTGTCTAGTTTCATGGAGACTGAGCAACATACTGGGTTATGGTCACTGACAGTTAAGGAAGGAACATGTACATTTGATATTTTATCATCATTTGTCACATAAATATGATCAATCAGGGTTGAAGATGTACATGTGGTTCTAGTGGGGGTTTTAATTAACTGTTCTAAACCGAATAGTGCTGTTGTTGACGCCCATGCAGCATTGGACCCTTTGGATTTAGAAAGACCAATATTAAAATCGCCCAAAAGAACAACGTCAGCTTTATTTTGTTTTACGCTATCCATCATTGCTACGAAGTCATCATACCAGTCCCAGCTGGCTGCGGGATTTCTATAAATAAAGCCAATGAGGACGGGGGGTGATTTAGATGTCTTCACTTCTACCCCGCACAAGCTTTCCACTTGAGCTGACTCTAAGTCTTGTCGCAGTTTGACGTTACCAAGTATTGAATTATGTATATATACAGCTAATCCAGTGTGTTGTGGGCTTGAGGCATCTCTGCGGAGTACTGAGAAATTTGGGACAGAAATGGAGTTATCCCTTATTGAACTTTTAAGCCTCGACTCGGACACACCAAAAATATGAAAATGTAAGGGCGTGTTTAGGAACACAGATAAATCGGGCACCTTGTTAACTAGATGGTATATGTTAAGATGGCCAATTCTCAGTTCATCTGTTCGTTTCGGAACAGTATTTAGATTACGATTTTGCATGTCGGTAAAAACGCAAATGTAACGAAAGATATAATACAAAATTAATATGGTCACAAAAAAATAATCCAAAAAAATAAAAAATAAAAATCAACTAATATCAATATCTATAGAATGCTTTAAATAAGCTCAATAAAAGAATACACGGCAAAGAAACACAATGTTTATCACGCGCTTAGTCTAAGTTCAGCAGAATGTTTACAGTTTTCTTGCTTGGTTATGTCAACAAAAAAATAACAAAGTCAGCAACTATAAAAGAAAACAAATGAAAAATGACTTGTCGAGGAACTATGCACGTTCACCTGCGACAAAGTTCATAATACACAAAGCTAATTTGACGACTTAAAAATAAGAAGAAAGAAAAACAAACAAATTTAAAGTCTAAGAAAATGGTACAACTATAATATTTTTAAAAATCGCTAAGTGAAAAAAGTATATTTAAATCGGGAAATGATAATAGCAGATTGGAAATTACTGTCAACAATTGGTCCACAAAACGCGCACAGTGGGACTTTATCAAAGAATGTCGAAATGGCTATCACGCGTGTCCTAATTTCCGGCGCGTGGCCTGAACTTTTGAAGAAGCGAAACAAGGCGGCACAGTCACTCTCACTAAGCTGCGGCACTCCATGGGGTGGGGGCGGCGGGGGATAGGGGAAAGTTGGGGGTTTGGGGTAAGGGTAGGGGTACGCAGGTCGACCGTCTGCCATGTAGGAAGGGGCGCCCATGAGTGTTGATGTGCGATCATAGCCGGGCTGCTGTGGCTTGTGTTCTGGAGCAGCCCCGGCCTTTGATCCACCGCCATACGCAAACGGCGCTGGTGTACGGTCAGCATGGTTCGGATCGTGCTGACTAGAGTCTTTTGCAAAAGCCTGCTCTTGGTGGAATCTGGGCGCCATTCTGAAGACTTTCGCCCAGATTCCACCAAGAGCAGGCTTTTGCAAAAGACTCTAGGGCTGACGGGGGAAGGGGCCGGAATCCCTCCCCCTTGGATCCGCCACTGTGATTGAGGCTGAATGTTGATTGAGGCTGAATGTTGATCAGCCATCGTGTGTATCATGTGATGAGTATGTCACACACAGAAAAAAAAAAAATGAAATGTTGACTTGCTTTGTCGTACGCCCTCTCAGTGACGCCCGTCATATGGTAAGCGTTCTAATTAGCCCCTTACCTGCTCTACAAGGCGAACGCTTCTAAGTAGTCGCAGGGCCGGCTCATGAGGATTCATTAAGCGTTCTTCCTGCCTAATCATGTCCCATTTACATAGTTATGTGTTCTTAACGCGAATATCTGTTAGGGTGCTATCTTTTCAGACGCGAAATTTGAGATCAATGGCAGCGAAGTGGTTAAACGACGTTTATGTTGCTTGTACTCTGCAAAGCCCGCAGATGGCCTGTATTGTGTAATGCAGTGCACTTTGACGTTTCCAACGTCTTACAACTAATGGCACCTGCTGAAACCCAGATCATACTGAGGCTAAAAGCTTCAAATTTGTACACTGCCATATGCAAGCTACATTATAGTACTTAAGGATATGCAAGCTACATTATAGTACTTAAGGATATGCAAGCTACATTATAGTACTTAAGGATATGCAAGCTACATTATAGTACTTAAGGATATGCAAGCTACATTATAGTACTTAAGGATATGCAAGCTACATTATAGTACTTAAGGATATGCAAGCTACATTATAGTACTTAAGGATAAGGATATAGACCAATGGCTTTAGTTCAAGGATGGTGCCAAGCTATTCTGACACTAACACTGAACTATTTTAGTCAAACGTATTTCACACATTGCTGTATTCCGAATAATATGGCTTAAAGAAATCGAAATATCACATAAACGAGCTCCTCTGTTTCAGAACTGTTTTTCATAGACATAAAAATTAGATTTCAGCTTAGCCTCTTGACCGCCCTGCTAAGAACAAATGAGCACAAGCCAGCTGCAAGAGAAATAGATCATCACGAGCCCCGCATCTGCGGGGGCTCGTGAGGACCTATGTCTCTTGCGGACTCCACTTTGAATCTATGCTCCAGGAGGAACGGATGAGGCTCACTGGCGCTGACTTGAAGAAGATTGCAGGTACGCAATTGCGTCAGCTGTCCGTGAAGGGTTTGGCACGTGATGCAAGCGTCCACAAGATGTCGGTGTCGATCGTAAACTGGGTCTGAACCCAGAAACAAATTCTGACCTGACGTCAGAGGACTTCCCACGGTCGCGGCATTTCTCAAAATTTGGGAGGTGTCACCTAACGACTATGTACCAGTTACAGGAGATGGATCGAACATGATAATTCGAGGGTTTCGCCAGATTAGCTTGGCGCCTGACAGCGCCAAGCTAATCTGGCGCTACCCTTGAATCATCATGGTCGATTCATCTCCTGCTGTAGTGCGTCGGGGCTAAATGAGTTAAAGAACAATTGTATGCTAGAACGAGATATTAGACTTTACGATTCCAAGCAGTAAGCAACAAAATCACAGAGCAGCACACACAATTGGTCGACACAACATAACTACAATCGTTTTGATTGCATGATCAATCAACCGTGACCGTCCTAATGGACTTTCTCTTACTGTGTAATTTTATATAGGTTTGCCGTCCGTGATGTTTGACCTTACGGTTGTAGGCCGCAAGGTCTAAAATCGCAGACTAGCAAACATAGAGTGGACATTTTTTTTCTTTTTGAACAATTAATCAGGCAGACGCCATTTCGTCGTTCGTCGTACAGGTTAACCTATGTATAGAGCAGGCTTTCCAGAACTGCTTGCTAACCTGACTTTCAAGTTGACCCGGTTTCGTCAAATTAGTTTCTTGTTGGCTGTCGGCAGCGTTTGTTGTCGACAAAATGCGCTACCGAGAGTCAAAGGATTAATACACCTATCGACAGTAAATCAACAGTAAATCGTTTTTTCGTTCTGACGTGGTCTCGTACGTTGAAAAGGAGAATTGTTTACTTCTAGGAAAGAAGAACCAAATCAGACTCGCAATACAGGTTCCACACATGAAATCGTGTTATACTAAACGTATTTCTTGTAATGGAACATGAGGTTTCGCTCGAACATAATTGGGTGCTGCCATGCCAGAAATATTAAAACAACTCCCCCCCCCTCCCCCCCTCCTCCCCCCCCCCCCCGAAATATACCAGGCCATGTCGTTCTCAACAAAACGGAAGTTGCAAGACGAATTTCTCCAGAAACACTCTAGTCCAGTTCATTCCGGTCTGGGATTATGGCTTGCAAATAATGACTAATCCTATCTTGCGATTAGCTGGGACGCAAGGGTGGTATCTAAATTTTCCGCACCCACTTCTGTCTCGAAAAATCGGTGGCCCGTTTATGACAGAGTATTTCACCCTTGTAGACAAACTCCTGACACCTAACGACACCATGTTATGATGGAGGTGTAGGGTATGAAGAGGCATAAATTCTTATGTCCTTGCTGCCGCAGGGACTTATGATAATATATGTCTCTTGCAGATCGAAGATGCTTTTTACGGAGTAGATTACGATTAAAGTCGTGCGCTTAGACACACGAATCGATGACGCCCGCATTCTGGAGCTTCTGGAGCAGATGCAGGCTAGAAGGAAAAAAAAAAAGTTTACGGCTTAACGTCTTTTGTCCACCACGAAGGTGATTTCAAAAACGGGGCATCCAAAATAGGGTCTGAACAAATTTTGACCCCAGCTGGATTCGAACCCGGGACCTTTCGGTCGATAGTCAAACGATCTACCACCGAGCCACCCAAGTCCCCGCAGGCTACTCTCCCCGCAATCTAGTATGAGGCATAGAGTCATGCATGCAGGGACTCATGAGAATCTATGCCACTAGCAGATGGAATGACTGGTGAGGGACTGAACACACGTACATAATCCGATAAAACAGTACGTTGTCCGTGGGCACGGCAGACAAAAAAAAAAAAAAAAAAAAAAAAGAAGAAGAAGAAAAGAAATGAAGTACGTCTGGGGTGGCGCCGCATTGTGGCGTCGCGTCCTCTCCGGCAAACTGATCCTCTTGGGAAAAATAAAGTTAAAAAAAAGAAGAAGAAAAAGGACAAGAGTTGCTAGTAATTAATTAATTAATTAATATTATTGCTGTTATTATTTTTAAATGTATATTATTATCAGTAGTAGTACAATACAATACAATACAATACAATACAATAATACTTTATTAATCCCTCACGGGGAAATTCACTGTCTGCCCATACAACACATGCCATCATCATTCACTCGTAGAAATAATAATAATAATAATAATAATAATAATAATAATAATAATAATAATAATAATAATAATAATAATAATAATAATAATAATAATAATATAATAATAATAATAATGAAAGGGCTAGTACTCAAGAACTGAAGAATGTTGACCGACACTATCTACTGATATTACTGTTGAAAAGGGTAACAGCCTGAGGGACAAAAGAGTTGGCATAACATGATGTACGACTTTTGGGTACTCGAAGTCTGCCACTTCGTTCGATACGTCTGTTGTCAAATTCATATCTAAGTGGATGTGTATTGTCATCAAGAATATCAGCCAATTTGTTCGTAATCCGTCTGTTGTACAGTGTGTCCAAATTATCCTGAGCCCTACCAATCACCCCGCCCCCTTTCCGGATTACCTTGTTAAGGCGATCTTGATCTCTTTTACACAAATTTCTACCCCAGCACGTCCGTCCAAAAGTCAGAATGCTAACAATACTGGAGCAGTAAAACATCTGTAAAAGCTGAGTGCTTACATGAAATGATCTGAGCTTTCTCAAACAGTAAAGACGGGTATGCGTTTTTTTCACAATAGCATCTGTGTTTTGTTTCCAGTTGAGCGCGTTGTCAAAAAGAACACCCAAATACTTGTAAGACTCTACACGCTCAACTTCCGTTCCCTTGGTGACAACAGGACCGGGATGCTGTTTGTTATTCCTGAAATCTATGACCATCTCTTTTGTTTTGCCAACATGCAATTCAAGATAGTTTATATCGCACCACTCTACAAAGTCGACGATCTCCTGTCGATAGTGTCTGTCGTCCTCATCTGTAATCCTACCTGTCAGAGCCGTGTCGTCAGCGTATTTGGTCCATGACACAGTCGTCATGAGTAGCTCTACAATCTGCTGTGTACAAAGAAAACATAAAGGCGACAGGACAGTCCCCTGTGGTGCACCGGTGTTGGTAAAAAGTACATCTGAGATTAGATCCGAACTAATTCTGACATACTGTGGGCGGTTAGTGAGATAGTCCGAAACCCAAAGAATGGTAGTGGCATTTATGTTCATGTGAACTAGCTTGGAGGCGAGTATGTGTGGCTGAATGGTGTTAAAAGCAGACGAAAAATCATAGAACATCAGTCGAATGGAGGCTCCTGGTTTTTCTACATGAGAATAGATGTTGTTTACAATATGCAAAATGGCATCATCAACACCTCTTTGCCTTCTGTAAGCAAACTGAAAGGGGTCCATAAAATCTGAAACATGTATTTGAAAATCTGAAAGAACAGCCATCTCAAAAACCTTCATGACACCCGAGGTAAGAGCAACTGGTCTTAAATCATTCATCACAGATACCGTTTGCTTTTTTGGCACGGGGACAATACAAGAGGTCTTCCACGAACAGGGGACGACACACTGGGTAAGTGACATGTTAAAAATATTCGGTACAGTTGTTCAGCGCATAATGTTAACACATTTTATCTAACACCATCTGGCCCAGCCGCTTTGTTTGGGTTGGTATGTTTAAGTACGTAAGCACCTCCTCCTCAGTCACCACAATCACTTCACTTTGCATGTGTTTAGGTCCACTAACTAGCATTTCCTTGACCTGTTTCCTCTCATGCTCAAAATCATGACAATCAAATTTTGCTTAGAACTGATTTAAGTCGTTGGCATAGTCCGTAGTTTTGCTCAAAACCGGAACAGCTTTTTGCTTCTTGTTCCCACTCATCAGATTCATACCCTCCCACACACGTTTCATGTTACCAGTCTCAAACTGTTTTTCTATCTTTTTTCGATATGCTTCCTTCCCCTTCCTAAGCTCCCTTTTCAGTTCCTTTTGTACTGTCCGTAACTGTTCTTTGTTCTTGTCTTCAAAAGCCTTCTTCTTTCTGTTTAAGACCTCCTTGATGTGCTTCGTGACCCAAGGTTTATTGTTGGAGTAGATTTTAACAGTTGTTTTAGGCACAACACTGTCTACGCAGAAATTTATGTAGCTGCAAACTGTGTCAGCCAGCTCGGCAACGTCGCTTCACACTGTAGTATCCGTAAAAACATTCCACTCGGTGCAGTCACAGCAACCTTTCAGGGCATCTTTAGCTGCTGTGGACCACTTCTGTACTGTCCTGGTAACCGGCGGCTCGCGTTGTACACGTTGTGTATACCGTGGCACGAGTTTAACCAAGTTATGATCAGATCGTCCTGGGGGGGGGGGGGGGGGGGGGGCATCCGAACAGCCACGTACAAATCTCTGACAATACACCAAGACACGTCAAGAGTTTGGTCCCCTCGTGTTGTACACGTCACTTGTTGGTGGAACCCTGGCAGAACGTTCTTTAAATTGCGGTGATTGACGTCACCCGTGACACACTTGAAAGCATCGGGCGCGCGAGTGTCAAGATCATGCAGATGGTTAGCGATGATATCGGCGGCTCTTTTCTCGTTAGCTGATGTTGGTATGTACACATTCGTTACTAAAACGTGTGAAAATTCCCGCGGAAGGTAATAGGGGCGTGCGCTTACTGTCATGATTTCAACGTCTGGCGAACAGAATGTGTACGTCAGCGACACGTTCGGATTACACCACTTCGTGTTTACGTACACACAAAGTCCACCCCCCTTCTTTTTCCCAGAATCTTTATGTCTGTCATATCTAAATGAAGAAAATCCATCAATTGCAACACTATCATCTGTTATGTTGCTATGTAGCCAGGTCTCAGTAAAGCACATGATGCTGCACGTTCCGGCAAAAAATGGTCAGTAAGTTGTACATTCGCATAGAGTTCATCGAGTTTGTTTTGCAATGACTGTACGTTACCAATGTTGGCAGAAGGCAGAAACGGGTTGAAAGCTCGTCTTTTGTTCCTTGCTCTCACCCCGCCCTTACTGCCCCGCTTCCTGATCTTCATCTCGGATGGCAGGTCTAGAGAAGGTCGCACAGCCATCGGGGATGAACGTATATCAAGCAGCTCCGCCATGTTATACCGGATCGGAGTTGTCAAAGGACGAAAAGAAACTTCCGTCAATCCCCTGCTGGAGACCAAACTGGCCACCAGTAGGCACACCACTGCATTTCTTATCCGATAATTCATATTGACAGCTTTGTCACTCACTCACGGTTGAGTAGATTATGAAAAAACACTAAAACATTCACACAGTGACGTGTCGCCGCTTACCGCAGCGCCATTTTGAACTTCTAGTAGTAGTAGTAGTAGTATAAGTATTATTATTATTATTATTATTATTATTATTATTATTATTATTATTATTATTATTATTATTATTATTATTATTATTATTATTATTATCAACATTATTAATTTATTATTTATTTATTTATTTATATATTTAAAACTCCAGCCAAGACAAATAGAAGGTTAGCAATAAATGCAGCTAGCTGACAGCGCCCGTTCAACTTGAAGTATCTCCGAGTGTTGGAAATATGTGGGTCGTGATTGCTTAAGGGCAGTACTATATTACCTAGGGCGCCACGCAGGTCACCACTGCCTTGGAACCACTTGATCCACGTCGCTCGAAAGGTTGAATTAACCCTTCACTGCCAGCAGACACAGTGTTTCTGGAGTCTTTGTGAATCTAACTCCCAGAGAACCAAGCCAACGCCAAGAAAACCCAGCCGTGCAAGGAACATGGAACATGGATACAGCAAGAGGCAACTGCGGGGCTCACGAGGATCTATGTCCCAGAGAACCAAGCCAACGCCAAGAAAACCCAGCCGTGCAAGGAACATGGAACATGGATACAGCAAGAGGCAACTGCGGGGCTCATGAGGATCTATGTCCCAGAGAACCAAGCCAACGCCAAGAAAACCCAGCCGTGCAAGGAACATGGAACATGGATACAGCAAGAGGCAACTGCGGGGCTCATGAGGATCTATGTCCCAGAGAACCAAGCCAACGCCAAGAAAACCCAGCCGTGCAAGGAACATGGAACATGGATACAGCAAGAGGCAACTGCGGGGCTCATGAGGATCTATGTCCCAGAGAACCAAGCCAACGCCAAGAAAACCCAGCCGTGCAAGGAACATGGAACATGGATACAGCAAGAGGCAACTGCGGGGCTCATGAGGATCTATGTCTCTTGCAGTTAGATTTGTTTACCCTCGGCAGTGAAGGGATTAATGAACTGAGCAGTTACCAGTGTCGACCGATTTCCCAGTAAACAGACTATTCTTACGAATATAACGCATCTTGTTGTGAGAGGGAAAGGGATTTAGGCGGGAAGTCGGTATAACTCATGACTCAAGCAGCTGATGATAATGGTCAACTTTAGCTGAAATTATCTTCTCCTGCTGCCGCGCGGTGTCGCTGGTCACATTAGGGGAAAAGACAGTATTCTCGGTGTCTCATGTGATAGCCGTCCGCGTGCATAGTCTTTGATCCTCTCGTCGTACTACACTCAGCATGATGTATATTGCGCCTCGACTCATCGCTTTTGGGCGACATAGAAAACATATGACGCTAAGCGCATTAACCGACATTAACTCATTCAGCCCGACGGCCGTATTTCCCAAAGTTTGGAGGCGTCATGTAATGACTATGCACCAGTTGCAGGAGATGGATCGATCATGATAATTCAAGGGTAGTGCCAGATTAGCAAGGCGCCAAGCTAATCTGGCACTACACTTGAATTGTCATGATCGACCCATCTCCTGCTGTAGGCGTCAGGGCTGAATGGGTTAACAATACCTACTACGTGATATGCATCCGAGGAAAACAAAAGCCAGTGCCAGTGAACAGACTACGACATACCCCGTGTCATTTAGCCAACAGCGCGAGGACTCGAGATAGTGTGCACAGCCAAAACACTGAGATTGATGAGTTTAGCCCCCGCTGCGGCATTGCCATGCATGCGGCAGCAGCAACTGAACATTCAGCGGAGTGGATTATTTAGAATCCATTCCGCTAATCCAGCAAAACGAGACAGCTCCTACAACGAAGGATTTGTTGTTCTTTGCAAGACTTCGTTTCTTTCTTTAAACCATCAAGGAGGTTGTTCACTGACTGTTTCTTTCAGTCAT
Organism: Semisulcospira habei; assembly: GCA_036245525.1. NCBI lineage: Eukaryota > Metazoa > Mollusca > Gastropoda > Semisulcospiridae > Semisulcospira > Semisulcospira habei. The sequence continues at coordinate 296,165,425 of BTPG01000002.1, read as the reverse complement.
AATTAATTCAATCAAACTTCTTCCATCTGTTCCAACTACAGAAGAATCACCTTGCTGTCAGTACCAGGAAAGGTCTTCAACAGGATCATCCTGGAAAGAATGAAGAGCTCCGTCGACCCCCAGCTGAGAGACCAGCAAGCAGGATTCAGAAAAAAACGTTCATGTACAGACCAGATCGCCACTCTCCACATCATCGTGGAACGGTCTCTGGAGTGAAGCTCCCGGCTGTACGTCAACTTTGTGGATTACGAGAAAGCATTTGACAGCGTGGACCGAGAGACTTTGTGGAAATTCCTACGACACTACGGTGTACCCACAAAGCTCGTCTGCCTGATCAAGAGCAGCTACGATGGCCTGACATGTCGTGTGATCCACGAAGGGCAGTTCACCAGGGAGCTCCAGGTCAGAACCGGCGTCTGGCAGGGGTGTCTGCTGTCTCCGTTCCTCTTCCTACTGGCCATAGACTGGGTCATGAAGAGGACCACAGAGCAGAGAAGAAGCTGAATACAGTGGACACTGTGGACACAGCTTGACGACCTCGATTTTGCAGACGACTTGGCTTTACTGTCCCACACTCATCAACAAATACAGGACAAGACCACGAGGCTTGCTGACATCTCGTCCCAAGTAAGCCTCACAATCCACAAACAGAAAACAAAGACAATGAGGCTGAACGCAACCAGGGAAGAACCAGTCTTGCTTGCTGGCACCCCGTTGGAGGAGATAGAGTCCTTCACCTATCTCGGGAGCATCATCGACAAAAAAGGCGGCATTGATGCAGATGTCAGAGCACGAATCGGTAAAGCAAGAGCAGCTTTTCTTCAGTTGAAAAAAGTGTGGAGTTCCAGAGAGCTGTCACAACACACCAATGTCCGGATTTTAAACTCCAACGTAAAAGCAGTTCTCCTATATGGAGCAGAGTCTTGGAGGTTGACAAACACCACAGTCAACAGAGTACAGATCTTCATAAACAGTTGCCTTAGAAGAATCTTGAAAATCCACTGGCCAGAGAAGATCAGCAACGTCAGACTCTGGGAGAAAACAGAGCAGATAACAGCAGAGAATGAAATTGGGCGAAGAAGATAGGGATGGATTGGTCACAGTCTGAGAAAGCCAGTTTCCAGTATCACTAGGCAGGCATTGTCATGGAACCCCCAGGGAATGACAAAAAGAGGCAGGCCGAGAAACACCTGGCGTGGAGACCTCCAAGCAGACATCAAGAGACTGGGAACCACCTGGAGTAAAATCGAAGGAGAAGCACAGGACAGGAGTCGCTGGAGGTCTCTCGTCGACGGCCTATACCCTGGGAGGGGTGACAGGCGTCAGGCGTAAGTTTTAAGTAAGTCTTCCGTCTGCATTAGGCACTGATCGTCATGAGTCCCTGCAAACTTGCAGGGGCTCATGAGGATCATGCCTCTAGCAGACTTTAAACGGTACTACACAACACTCGGTTCCATCGATCTTCGGCTGCTTCATGGACTAGACCAGTAAACAAAGGTCCTCTGGCCCACGACGGCCGCAGTGGGCCCTCCCACAACTGTGCGCGGGCACACTGAGGCCGTCTGCGCCCGAAGACTTTTTGCGGGCGCGAGGGAGCTTTCCAGCGTTCATGAAGCTCTGTGCTAATGGTCCAGGAAGAAATAGGGGCGTTTTCTATAGCAAGCCCGCCGAGAGGCCTTGGTCAATCAAAGTTGCACAGTTGGACCGCGCCTGAATTGATCAGTGTCATTTCATGTCATACTTCATAATCATAGGCATTATGCTGTTCCCGTCCTCTCATAATCTGCTCCTTTGGGCCGTCCATTATCACTGTTGCGGCTTAGACGATAAACCCCGAATTCACCCCCTCTTTCTTCCGTCTGATCTGTGAGATATTTACACTTTCCTCCAAGACGATCTTGGTCCGGCTGCATGCGTGAACTCAGTCCTGCGCCAGCCACTAAGCAAGGTGCTCCGCTATAGCGGAGCACCTTGCTTAGTGGATGGCGCAGGACTAAGCGCACGCATGCAACAGACAGCTATATACCTCTTGCTGAGAAGCGTACTGTACACCATCATCCTCACAAGGGGGAGTGATCCTTGTGTCAAGAAGCAATTGTCTCTTGGCAGAGTGAGGAGGTTCTGTCGGGCTTATCCAAGCAATAAAGTGCGTCAAATCAGTGTGCAGAGATAAGATCAGACCTGGAAACCCATTTCCATGTGTGCACGTACCAGCAAGGAGTAGTGGGCGTTTGGAGGATGCTTATAGTGGACAGACATGGGCCAAGACACGTGTTTTCGCAATGTGTATCAATGCAAAAGTCCTCGGGCCGACGTCGGGCCCACTGCGGCTGACGTCGGCCCGATTGTCTTTGGCTATTTTGGGAATCTCTTTTGTTTGCCAGTGAACAGCTAGAAGAGGTCCCTACTGTAAGTTACTGATCCTTTTAGTCTATTTGTAAACAAATAAAGTCAACACATTTAACTATTTTATGAGAATCAAGTATCAGATGTCAGGGGACATGAGGTTTCTCATTCTGTGGACTGCTGCGAAACACTCGCCTTGATTTTGAAACACGACTGTCGTTTCCAGCTCTTAGTGCATTGCGTTTCACACTGGTTGTCTCCTTCGACTCGCTACTGCTGCGTTAACGACTCGAAAGCGACATCCAGTGTGGCTGCATGTCTGTCCTTTGTATATTTCTGTTTCTTGTTTGGCCTGTCAGTTGCTCACGCCTTTTCTGTGGTTGCGCAATATTTCTGATTCGCTTCATGTCCTGTTCCCTGTCCCCGTCAAAGGCTTGTTTTTTGTCGTTCGGCTGGGAGGAGAAGGAGTAGATACGCCTCAGCCATTTAACTGCAAGAGGCATAGTTTGTCTTTAGTCTCTGCAGCCGCAGGGGCTCATGAAAATATATGCCTGTTCTTGGAAGACACCCACTTTCTCTGTGCCTCGGACAGAGGCAGGCATCACAGTATTAAACATACTGTTCACATGATATGGGACAAGCAGGATTGCCCTTTCTCAAACTAAGTGAAACCGATGATTCTGTAAAAATAACAAGATGGGATGAACCATACCCAGAAAGTCCCTTGAAAATGAGAGCTGCCCTCGCTAAAAAGGGTTCTTTCTACCTGTTGTATTTGACGTGATTCTGATGTTGAAATACATCCTGTGCGTCATTGGTTTGAAAAAACGTCATTTGTCATGACGTAATTTTAGCTTATACGTAATTAAGGATTTTTCGAAACTGTCCATCAGTATCACTTTGGCTTGTAATAATAATAATAATGCTTTGGGGGATGGGGAGCCAGTGAAGGAGTTTGAGCAGGGGAGTGATGTGGTCGGATTTTTTCTTTCTGAGGACGAGGCGGGCAGCATTGTTCTGGACGCGCTGGAGAGTGAAAGTGGTGGAGTGAGGGAGGGAGGAAAGGAGAGAGTTGCAATAGTCGATGCGAGATAAGATGAGAGAGACAGCAAGTTTGGTGGCAGCTTCGGTGGTGAGGTATTTTCTGATCTGACTGATGCGACGGAGATGGAAATAGCATGCCTGAGATCTAGATTTGAGACTGATGTAGTCCGGTAAACCATCAGTTCTTTTTTGGCGTCAATGTGTATGTGTCTGATCTTTTTACGTCACTGTACTCGGCAGGATTAAAAATAAAGTGTGTCTGGTTTCGAGTACATACAGAATTAGGCTCACCAAAACACACTGTGCTGTTTTTTAAAACAAAAACTGATCTGTAACAAGTGAAAGAGTCTCCCACTTCGAACCCGGGTTGTCGGCATACTAGTCTGCATTATACACACACGGACTACCGTGAATGCGAAAGAACCTAAATTTTGGAAGTGTCACCTAACAACTACGTACTGGTTGCAGGAGATGGATCGACCATGATAAATCAAGGTAGTGCCAGATTAGCTTGGCGCCTAATGGCGCCAAGCTAATCTGGCACTAACCTTGAATTATCAATGGTCGATCCATCTCGTGCTGCAGTGTGTCGGGGCTAAATGGTTTTAATGCGAACTTCATCCTCCGCATATCTGTCTGCGGTACGTCAACTCTGTTTACAAACAAATACAGCAGGCAACACACTCAATATATAACCTTCAACATTCCCTTGAATTACAACAAACACCATTGTGCATGTGTATCATCTCAAATTAAATACGCCATAAATATGGCAGGCTAACGGGAGAACCAACACAAACTATATTTTGTTTTACATAAAATACGCAACAAAACACACAAACAAATCACAAACTCTGGTTACGTTTTGCACTACTCCCCCAAAGGCATAAGATGATTGTGTGCTGGCTTGTAAATGTTGGAACTTACGGCCTAGAAGAAGCACACGCAAATGTACAAACATTGAGCTCCCCCGCCCCCAGTCATCCAAAAGCTCCAAATGCAAACAAATCTGGGTGTCACTGTCTATATCACTCACTTGGCGTGGGGTGATTGTGTGCTAGTCTGTGATTTTGGATCGTACGGCCTAGGAGAAGCACACATACATTTACAAACATTGAGCTGCCCCGTCCTCCAGTCAGCAAAATCTCCAGATGCAAACAAATCTTTGTGTCACCGTCTATATCGCTCGCTTGGGAGTTTTACCGAAAGCCGAAAAGCGTGTTTGCATAAAACATCGGAGGGTAAGCTAATTTCCCTGTGGAGTATCTCGTTTCCTTTGTTTTATTTGTCGGAACCTGAGCAACACCTTTTTTGGGGGGTTTTATTTGGCTTTGTTCTAACTTACTGTTTTGTTTGTTTGGATGAGCTTGTTCTGTTATCTTCCGGTCTGGTTTCCGAGAAAAGGCCATTTGTTTGGACTCAGATGGATTATCTTTAACCATTTAACGGTGGGTCACAGTGATCACCAAACTGCAAGAGGCATAGATCCTCACGAGCCCCCGCAGATGCGGGGGCTCATGAGGATCTATGACTCTTGCTAGCCTCGTGTGTATGCATGTGTTCCTTAGGTGAAAGTTGCTGCCAAGGAAGCCCAATCGTCCAAGGAACATGGATGTCAGAAAGAGGCATAAAATCATCATTAGCCCCCAGAAGTCCAGGAACTCATAAGATCTGTCTCGCTGGCAGTTTGATCGTGTTCACTTTTTCTTGCCAGCGAAGGGATTAAAGGGAGATTTGAAGAGGCAGTCTTTCCATAAGCAACGCGGCAACATAGCACTAAAACAATGTCCATTCAGCGTACGTTCTTCACAGCAGAAGTATATGTTAAACCACGCGCTGAACATTGTGATTGAACGGCTAAGTCATGTTTTTGTGCCTCCGAGGCTCTGCCGAGGACTGAGCCAGAACTGCGTCTCAAAAACAAGACGAGGCTGGTAATTCGTGATTGCACATACACATGGACTGTAAAAAAAATTCCATGAAACTCTTGGTTTGATCGGTGTTTTTAAAAAAAAAAAATTAACCACGTGTGAGAACTCTGTGTTCGAACAGTAGTCAGGAACAGTAATTGTCGAACGCAAGTGACGTGAAGAATGTAACGAATACACGAACATAACGTAAAGTATGCACTCTCTATACGATTCACAAGAAAAAATGAATTTACAAGACTATAAGAATGCACAATAGTAAAGATTTACAAGATAATACGCGCTTAACGGAGAAATGTTGAAAACACATAAGGGAGAATCATGGTACTTTCTGAGTACGACAATATTAAAGACTTCTGACAGGCGACCACCAGCACATGACCCTTTCGCTGTCGGTAGCGCTTTTTTGTCAATGTGATTCCTGCAGGAATCACCTCAACAAGAAGCGCTACCGACAGTGAAAGGGTGAACATGACTATTAGCAAGTTTGTGTGTTCAGAATCAAGAGGCAGCCTCATGATGACCACATAAATGCCGACGGCGATGATGTACCACGATCGTTCAAGGGTAGTACCAGATTAGCGTGGCGCCTCCCAGTTGCCAAGCTAATCTGGCACTACCTTTGAACGATCATGGTGAATTCATTTCCTGCAGAATTAAATAAGTTGACAGAGCTTCAGAATCCAAGGCGCCAAGCTAACCCGACATTGCTCTTGAACTATCACGACAGATCTATGTCTAGCAGACCTATGAATGGGTTAACAATGAATGGGTTAATCCATTCGCAGTAGCACGTAATGAGTTAATGGGCATCTATGACTGAGGAAGAAGAGGGTGCCAGTGTCATAGGAGGCCGATAAACGATCTCCTCATGAGAGGGCCGTTCGTCGGACAGTCATAATTTTTCATGTTTATTGTCAGACAGTCGTCGGCAGTCTATAGGGGAATACATGAAGAAGAGTTTGCATTCTCCTTTTTGTCATAGAGTTTTTTGTTTCGTGACATTTCACGCGTTAATGTTTAAGCAAATGTGTATGGACCAGAAGTAAGCTTGAATATTGAATCTTGAAACATTTTAACAAAGAGTTGTTAAAAAATGTTCAATAATCAGCCAACGGTGTCATTTTCTATGTAGACTACATTCTTGTTGATGTCTTTATTCACAACGTGGTGTCTTCACAACGTGGCGTCTTCACAACGTGGCGTCTTCACAACGTGGTGCTAGGCGACTAACCCGTTATACACACCGCTACCGCAGGAGATAGATCGACCACTATAGTTCGTTTCATCTTTCTGTTGTTCTTGCCCAGGAGACGAGATGAATTGTGCTGCCCGTTGCACCTCCTTCTTGTAGCACCGCTATAGTTAACCCATTTTGAAGGTGTTATCTAACGACTATGTACCAGTTGCAGGAGATGGATTGACATGATAATTCAAGGGTAGTGCCAGATTAGCTTGGCGCCTGACGGCGCCAAGCTAATCTGGCGCTACCCTTGAATTATCAAGGTCGATCAGGCATCTCCTGCTGAAGGCCGTTGGGGTTAAATGGGTTTAAGTGTACCTTTGCAAGTGGCACCAGTTGTTTCCTGTGAAGACAAAAGACAGTAAGCTCATTTTGTGAAAAGGAAGATTTTCACAGCATTACAACGAAAATATTGGTTTTCCCCCCAAAATGGACTTGCTGTCTTTTGCCTTGACAGGGCTGAGTCCCGCCGCAGTAATTCAGGAATGAATGAGCCGTACAAGACCAAAGAGGCACTTCCGATTGGGGACGCATTCACAGCAGATTATTTACTGATCGTTTCTTTCAGTCCTAATTCAATGGGCAACCATACTTTCGGTAGGCAATCGTGCATTTAGTGCAGTCGTGATTTCTGCGGCTCAGTGCCAGACCCACAGCCTATAGAACAAATGAAGAAGGTTTGGTGGCAAGAAGCGAAGGGGGAAATTGCAACGCTTTGCAAAGACGATCGATAAACGATAAACAGAACAAGAACAACAGCAAGAAGAAGACGAAGAAGAATATCAACAGCAACTACTACAGCAACAACAATAAACAGCCCAGTAAGCAAAGGTCCTCGGACCCATGACGGCCGCAGTGGGCCCGCGCACGGCTGTTGGCAGGCCCACTGTGGCCGTCGTGGGCCCGAAGAGGTTTTGCTATTAGGGAGCAGCAGCAGCAACATCAACAGCAGCAGCAACAACAAAACAACAACAAAACAACAGCAGCAGCAGCAACAACAACAGCAGCAACAGCAACAACAACAACAGCAGCAGCAACAACAACAACAACAAAACCGTGGCGAATAATATGGTAATAAACATTAAACTTTTCGAGTAACGAAAAATGTAATTTCCAACATGGAAGACAAGCGCATGTTGCATCAACACAACGCAAATTTGGAATTTACGGGATGAACTTATGAATCCAAGGAGTCGGTTGATATAAAACATGTACGACTCCCGTCTCCATGTCGATGTATTAACTGGTCTGCACGGGAATGTCATAACATCATGTCCAACGGAATGCCTTTTGCTGGCAATTTTGGACAATTTAAGTCGTGCCTGCCTAATTTAACTCATTCAGCCCGACGCACGTATTTCCCAAATTTTGGAGGCGTCATCTAACGACTGTGCACTCGTTGCAGGAAATGGATCGACCATGATAATTCAAGGGTAGTGCCAGATTAGCTTGGCGCCGACAGTTGCCAAGCTAATCTGGCACTACCCTTGAATTATCATGGTCGACCGATCTCCTGCTGTAGAGCGTCAGGGCTGAATGGGTTAACTGACATGCGTTCTGGTTTATGTTTATATGGCCCTAGATTAGCCGCGTAGTAACAAAAAACAACCCAAACACCCCCCCCCCACCCCAACCCCCCACGGAAAAAAAAGAGAAAAAGGAAAAGAAAAAAAAAGTAAAATAAAATATGACCAACATCATCATCATCATCATCATCATCATTATCATCATCATCAACAACAACAACATCAACAACAGCAACAACAACAATAATAACAGCAACAAACCAGACCAGCACTAATATTTCTTCACGATTTCTGATTCAAAGTCTGAGTGTTTGGACCTTACGGCAGTAGTTGAACAGCACATGAGTATATTTCACTTGCAGTTGGATCTTTGAAGTGTTCTAGCATTCATGTTACAACGGCTGTCTATAACTCTTAATTCATGTACACTCAAGTCGTCGCTGACATAGAGTAGTGGAAAAGGGGAAACGGGGAGAAGAGGAGGGAGGGGCAGCACAGCTGTCTTATTAGTGACAATGATTATGCAGCCTTGTGTTCGCTGCTCCAACAATCATTTAAAGATAAGCTACCTAAACCACCATTAGTCGAGAATGGCGTTTTCACGATGTTTGTCAATGCAAAGTATCGACTTTGTACGCTGTCTGATATGCAGGTCGAGAGATGCACTTTCGCGGAGGTTTCTCCACTTCTTCTGCACGCTGACATATTCCATCGTGAAGACGCCTTTCTCGAAATATCTCTGACAGTCTGTCCGAGATATTTCGGGATAGGCGTCTTCACTATGGAACATCAATGGCAACGTACAGTATCGATCTCTTCTGTACGCTGTCCGATTAATTTCGAGAGAGGCGTCTTCACGATGGAATATCCCTGACAATGTACAGTATCGATCTCTTCTGCACACTCTCCGATTAATTTCGAAAAAGGCGACTTCACGATGGAATATCATCGACAATGTACACTATCGATCTCTTCTGTACACTGTTCGATAAATCGGACAATGTACAGAAGAGATCGATACTATATATATTTGATTTACGTCATAAAATGCATTTCTCGATTCGCGGCCTGGAAGGGGGCGGGGGGGGGGGGGGGGGCAGTGGGCAGTGATGGCGGACTAGGAGTAAGTGACATACATACCCCCCCCCCCCCCCCCAGCTCTTTTTCATTTCCTCGTAGATCTGCTTCTCTATCGATGCGGGCAACTAACAAGGCAGTAAATCCACTCAAGTACCATGCAGCGACCAGTCAGAAGTGATTCCAGCGCGGGGAGGGATCGTCGACCAGTGAATTGTTTGAGAACGGTCACAACATGCGCCCCCCGAGGCCACTGTCGTTCCTGTTATTACTGAACAAAAAAATCGGTGACGTAATTCATTATTTCTTCCGATTTTGAAAATTCTCAACCATTCAAGTCGAAATCTCAATATCCCCTACTTTTCTGCACAGTATATTTGTTTATACACTGTGTCCTAAAAAACCCCACCACAATGCACTTCAGATCAGTCGCGCATGAAAACCCAGCTGAAATTCCCTGTTATTAGAGTCGTACCACATGTCCTAAAAATAAAATTAAAAACCCAAAACAAAACAAACAAACAAACAAAAAACCCAAACAGCCCTATGTGAGCAGTTATGCACCGCAAACATTCTTGTGAGAGCAGTTATACGTTACGACTCCAGCAATAACAAAAAAAAAAAAAACCCACTAGCATTCCTATTAATCCTTTGGCTGTCGGGAGCGATTTTGATCGAGGTGATTCCTGCAGGAATCACCTCGATCAAAATCGCTCCCGACAGCCAAAGCCTTCAGTTAAAGCCTTCATATCGGTACCTGAAAATTTTGTTGAGCTCTGTCAAAGCTGTCATACATCATATCTTCAAAACCCTGTTGTCGGTATTGTCAGAAAGGTACGTCATACCTCGCCTCCTTCACCCTTTCAGCCCTGACGCACTACAGCAGGAGATGGGTCGACCACGATAATTCAAGGGTAGTGCCAGATTAGCTTGGCGCCTGTCGGCGCCAAGCTAATCTGGCACTACCCTTGAATTATCATGGTCAATCCATCTCCTGCAACAGGTGCATAGTCGTTAGATGACACCTCCAAAATTTAGGAAATACGTGCGTCGGTCTGCATGAGTTAAAACGCCGCTGTCATTCATTAGAGCGGTCATATCTTTCTAGGAAAAGTGAACACAATGCAACTGCAAGAGGGATAGATCCTCATGAGCCCCCGAAGTTGCGGGGGCTCATGAGGATCTATGCCTCTTGCTGTAACCACTTTGTGTCCATGTTCCTTCTGACAGCCGGGCAGCGTTGCCGTTGAAAATTGACGACTTCCCCGCAAAAAAACACAATTTGCGTCCACTGGCAATGAAGTGGCTTCTCTCACGTCGTTCCCAGTCAGAGCGGCCACACCTCACGCTATCCAAAACCCGCACCGTCATTCACAGCAGAGGCGTATGACTGTGGTATGACCCCCCCCACCCACCCACCCACCCCTCAAGCGACTGACCGTAGGATACACGTGGCTTCCGGCTGGAAAGGTCAAGGCCCAAGGCATGAGGAGTCCTGCATCACTAACTCATCTACTGATCAGTTGCGGTCAGCTTGAAAGGCGAAGGTCCACTGATACAAGACCATACACTGCAGCCGAAAGAGATTTTGAAATGATCCCCTTTATTGCCGAGAATGACTTGAAAACCACCCAGCTGCAAGAGGTATAGATCCTCAAGAGCCCCCGCAGATGCGGGGACTCTTGAGGATCTATGCCTCTTGCCGCAGCCACTTTGTATACATGTTTCATTTGACGTTGAGTTACAATGATTTCAAAAACACAATCTGCGTCCACGGGCAATGCAGGGTCAATGTCCGACTCAGTTTTCAGGGAGTCAGTGTCTGGAGCGTGCGGAAGGTAAAAAACCCTTGAGGTTTGGTGATGATGATTTGGTGATGATGATGACCACGACGACGACGATTATGATAATGAAGACATCAAATAGCCATACTTCTTTTCTGTGTTACGGGTATCTTACAGTATTCTTGGAGAATGAGAAAAAGACATTTCCAGCAAAGGAGCAACGGTTCAATGCCGACAAAAGTACAAAGGGCGCATACAAGAGCCTTGTCAGTCATGTTTTTTTGCCGCCACTCGAGATGCAATCTTCGTCGCCCAGAATGTCATTAAACCCAACTCAGTAACCAATCAATGTAATATTAGGTTCCATGCGAATATTTCCCCATTGGATTCCAGTGGTAGAAAATGCATCTGCACATTCATGCCAAAATTCTCCTCTCTCCCCAGCCCAGTGACAATAAAGCTGTCGTGCGCGAGCCAACTGCGGCCAACATCGGCCCGAGGACCTCTGTTTTAATGCCCCCCCCCCCCTAACCACCACTGAACTCCCCACTTGCTCTGCCTCTTTCCGAGCTCCTATAGCAGCGACTGTTTCCGCCCCTGAAACTAATTATTACATCTCGATGGGAACTGAACTGATCTTTCCCGCATGAAGGACACGGAAGAAATGAACAGACACTGACAGAGTTCCTGAAATGCAGTCGCCAGAAAATTGCGGAAATATTCATAAAAAGCTCCCATAAAAAACTAACCAACAATCAATGAAAAAACCCATGACCGTGTGTCCGACCATGACCGCCATCACAATGACGATTCTGGACAATAATACGGTGGCGTAGGAAGATTTAAGAGAGGTGGCTGGTGGTGGTACGGTATGCTATCATCTACAATATTTCCAATGGAAATTTGTGATGCCATATCATATATTTCTCATTTTGGCACAGAATTGATTCTGTGCCTTGTTCTTTGCTTGTAACAAGAACTCTATCGGCTGGACATGGAGGGGGTATGACCCAACTATACGTTTATATATATTAAGGAGCAAACTTCAGTGTTTCTGATGATTTCAAAATTGTTGCATTTCTTTTGCTCGTCAGTATAGGTATGGTCAAGAGGACGCATGGTCGAAGTTAAAAAAAAAAAAAAGGAATGATCCAGGACCCACTGGCTCTACTATGTCTAGTGGAAACTTGGAAGCCGTATCGGGTCCACAGGTAACGCTAAGCTAGCGCTGCCCTTGACCCCAGTAACAAAACGTCTTGGGGACCACGACGGCCGCAGTGGGCCCGCGCACGGCTGTGCGCGGGCCCACTGCGGCCGTCGTGGGCCCAAGGACAGCTGACTGGGGAATTATTACGGTCACTACATCTTCAGCAACTGGCACATAATTATAGTTGTTGAGGTCACATTCAAAATTTGAAATATTATGGCCTTGGGGTTAAATGGTTATATACATGCAGACTATCCACAGGACAATCGAGCATACTATTTTTTTTATTTATATTTTTGTTTACATTTTAATTTTTTTTTACTAAGTGTGTCATCATTTCAGTAAGGCAAGTCAAAATATTATTTTGACAGGTCTTTATTTAGGTGGGATTCGGCAGTCAATAACAGCCAAGATCGGTCAATGCAGGCATCCTAAAGCTACTTACTGCCATCAGCAAGAGGCATAGGTGTTCATGAGCCTCTGCAGCCGCATGGGATCATGAAAATCTATGCCTCTTACTTTAATTATAATGATCGATATCAGCTACGTTGTAACTTTCCTTACCGAGCCAGTCACTGGGGTTTAACTGTAGAGAAGAATGAGTCGTTTCCAGAAATTGTTTTTTTCCTCCGCAAAAAAAAAACACACGAATAACTAGCTGCTATTTCCCACAGCTCGATGATGCTGATACTATTACAGATTGCACTATATGACCATATCTAAAACATCACGAAGATAGGCAGAGCTGTTGTTAAACACGAGGGACTCCAACCCCCCCCCCTCCCCCCGAAAAAAAAGCAGAAAAAGACAAAACACTAGTGGGAGTCAATCAGTATAACACCCTTTGCACTAGCCTAGTTCCTTCGCTCCTCTACGCTTCTCGTAAGTAGAATGGAGTAGATGAGGAAATTGACCTTGCAGGGTGACCCGGAAGTCATATGCGAATTTTGTTTTTGTACAAACATATATCGTGAACAGATTAAACGTGCTTACTATGAGCTTAATTTTTAGGAAACACAATTCTCTTGCATTTGGATCGTGATAACTTTTTCACGGCAGCGAAGGGATTAAATTAGAAAATAATGCTTTAACTCATTCTACCCCAACACCGAAATCCAAAAATTTTGCCATTGTTCTCTGAAGACTGCATTGCAGTGCAGGACACACATCGACCATGATAGTTCAAGGGTGATGCCAGAATAACTTGGCACCCATAGGCGCCAAGCTATTCTGGCATCACCCTTGAACTATCATGGTCGATCCTTATCTTTATGTGGTGTGTCTGGGGTAGAATGATTTAAGAAGCCTTCTAAATCAGTCTAGGTGTACATTTTTTCCCCTCCTTAAAACCAAGAGATGGAAAGTCTGTGTGCGTGTGTATGACTTTGGACTGTGGGTCTGGCACGTAAAAGGTTATAGGGCCGAAAGTCGGCCTCAGTGGGCCCGCGCACAGTCGTGCGCGGGCCCACTGAGGCCGACTTGGGCCCGATGGCCTTTGCGCACGGTCTAACAATAACATCGCAGACCAGCACACAAGGATAAGTCACTGAAGTTCCTAACCTTGTCAGAGAATACAGCTTACCTCCCCCGCCGGAAGTGCTCTTTATTTCGTTCGAGATGTGCCGCATCCGGAGACGTGTGTATCCCGATGCAGCACGTCTCGAACGTGTCACATTAATCTGCGAAAAGTTTTAAACTGGCACTCACTTTCTCCAAGTGTGAGAACGTTAACAAGGCAAGAAGGATGGAATAGCAGCCCTCGGTAGCATGAGTGATCTTACGTCCTGCACAAGTAACTAAGCAAGATAGCGGAGCACCTTGCTTATTGGCTTGCGCAGGATTTCAGCTCACTCATGCAACTGACCGTAGGTTGATATGAGCTCCTGCAGCTGCACCTCTTGCAAATGGGCCGAGGGCGGAACTGGTACAGAGACCCAATTATAACGGCTGGCGTGCATCCGACAAACGGACGTTGAAAGGGAATGAAAGTGTTCCATATTTTGACAATAGATATTTTTTCTTAAATATTATGCACAAGTACAAAAGCCAGCCCTTTTCTGATGCGTAGACTCATGGCACTTAAATTTCAGTCACCTTTTGGAAAGGTCACACAGTTCAGATTATGTAAATGATCAGTTTTAAATGCACATGAGCGATCCAGGCTTCACCATTGTTGTTTGTGGTGTTTACAGTTTATTTCACATGAGTTTGAAGGTAGTAATGTGTAAACTAAATGTAGGGGCATATTGGGCAGGGGTGGGGGGGGGGGGGGGAGCCCTGCCCTCCCGCCCTGGCCCCGAATTGTTTATAATGCTATAACAAAGTCCCTTTTTGGGGAGTTTGGAACCAACCCACCCTGAAATAAGATCAGACGTAAAATTGGCATGCTGCTAAACAACACGTTAATGTATTTCATTTCAGGTCAATGCTGCTGTTGACGTCGCACTGCAGAGTCGCACCCAGAGGGTATACTTTCAAAACAAGCACAGAACACAGAAGTATGACGCCTACACCAAGAAGAGGCAGGAGCTAGTCAGGTCATGTTTGCTCAAAAGGAGAAGGTCACAGCTGAAAGCAGGCAATGCCAGTTCCAGTAGATCAACTATTCTCCTGGACTCGAGGTAAATCATACCGGTTGATTTGTGAATAGAATCAGGTTCATAACAAAACACAACTGGTGTGAATAAACACATCATACTGTAATGCTTTCTTTCATTTTGAAGATGGTGTAGTACAGTACCAGCATTCTCTACAACACCGAATGCTAAAATCACTTGCTGTCAACAAGTGGCACCATATTGCATTTGATTTGGAAACTAGAGGCTTGTGCAAGTCTGCAAATACTGTCATTTTCTTTAATAAGCACTTAGTGCACACAGAATGATAAGAAAACACTGAATACCAGCTTTTAATAATAAATAATAATAATACCGTTATTATATAGGCGCTTTTTCTCAATTTTGGGGAAATCGACTCAAAGCGCCGCGCCTGAAACCCAACACACACATTCACGAAACAGACACGGATTTACGCCATTTAAGACAAACACAGTACAAACACAGTACAAGACAGACAAAGGGCCAGTTCAGCTACTGAAGTTACTGAGATTTTTGATCGCTTGTATTTGAAATTTGTAAAGTGGCCTGAGACCGGTACCAAAGTGTGGGGGTGGTGGGGTGGGTTTTTGGTCCAGTGTGTACTGTTGCTAAACAGCAATATGTTAAACGTGTCCTGTATGAAACATTTTCTGCAAGTTACACTGTGATGCTGATTCTAGATATATTTATACACCCATTGTGGTCATTTAAAGCTCAGTTGCGTCTCATATGTGGCTCACGTGTGATAGCAAAACTAAGTGTTTGTAATGGGTCATCCGTCGACTGTCTGTTATCTGTGGGCAACTGTAACATTGGTATTTCCTCAGAGACTATTTAAGCCTCAGACGTCCAACTTGGCACCAGGGTACTTTGTGGTACAATCTTTCTAAACATACCAACTGCTGTGACCTTTCAAAGGTCAGGGTCACGGGGGGAGGGGGGGGGGGGTCCAGAAAGGGGTAAAAAATGGTCAGATTTTGACACAAATTGTTTCTCCTCACGCAAGGTCACACAGGTTGGACGTATTATGTGGATTGGTCATACACGTAAACCATAAGGACATTCATTGTCTTTCTTGTTCTTGCTCTGAATACTGTCATAATTATTATGCATGTATGTACTTTGTAAAAATACTTGCAAACACATATATATGCACGCATAATGTGCATTTCAAAACTTTTTTTTTGATTCTAAATTATCTTTTGCAGGTTGCAATAGCCACATTGAAGAAGAGTTCAGCGGGTACGTCTCTCCGGGATGGCCAACCGACAGGAAGGCAAAGGAAGTGAACTGATTGTCCTGTGGGCAAACGTCCTGTTATTTTGCTGTCCATCCACAATGCTGGCCACAATGCCAAGGTTTTGGACAGTCACATCCTTCGCAATGCAGCAAACGCCTTTGCCTTACTGCACTCTCCTGTCATGTCACGATTTGGAAACGCAGCTTAATTTGTATTTTTGATTATCCAGGGAAAAAACCCTTTACTGCCAATGTGTTCATTTTTCGAAGACATTTCAGCATATAAACAGGTCTTTTTTGTGACAAGTTCCGAAATACTGGCATACATCAGTCATTCAAAATATGTACTCCACAGCTGACTATTATGGGTTAGGAAACAGTGGTACAGATAGATTTTTTTTGCAGCGTCGGTGTGAAACAAGGAGAAAACTTATCACTGCTCCGCTTTGCATGATTATAAATGATATACATTCTGAAAATGGTCATTGGCCTCAGAGTATAACACCCATGGGTCCTTTCTGAAGAGGGGGTGTGCCAAAATATAGAAATGCAGCCAGGGGGGGGGGGGGGGGTGCGGGGGGGAGGGGGGGTAGGTATGTAGTATATATATACATATGTCATTAAACCCTCTGCTCAAAATATACCAAATGTGGACTTGCTCAATGAAAATCGCAATACTTCTAAAGAGTGAGTTGACCATGTAGTTCTTGCATTGCCCTCCATCTGTCACAGCAGTTTTCATTGGTTGGGTGATAACTGATCATAGGCATATGATATGTACTGTACTTTGTTTGTTTGTTTTATTATTTTTTCTTCCTGTCAATCGTTGACTTTCAGCTGTGTAGCTTTACTTATCGTATCAGAATTGCTAATCACATGGTTCATTTCACACGTTTTCCAGACGTACTGTACATGACACATACCAGCAAACAGAATGACCTAACTATGATCTGTGTCCATACAAGTCATTTGTGCTGTCTAAGGAACATGTGTACATGTGTAGTTAATTTTTGAGCGCAATCATGTAAGTTCTTTTGTGATTTTTCTCATGCCCCCAGCAGGTCCAAAATTAAATAAACAAAGTAAAACTGAAGCCAACATTGTGCACAGTACCAGGTTGTGTGTGGTAGCTGCTATGCAATGTGCAATCAGTTGTGACACGATAGCCTGCACCATGTTGAGTTTTTGAAGAGTATTGCTTATATTAATGGCCGGCATGGTGCAGACTGTAGTAGTGTGAGGACAAAATAGGCCGTGAGGCCTTTGCAAATGTCCTTTCTTTCTGAAGTTACTTTATGAGTCTGCTATTCATGAAATTTTCCTATAAATCATTCATCATATGAATAGAAAAACTCTTTAAATTTTGGTAATTCGTCCATCTGGTTTGTAAAGAATTTATGTTAGGTGCTTTTTTTAATGAAACTGGTAACTCATTCCAAACAATGGCAACTCTTTTAGAAAAACAAAACTTTCGCAGGTTAGTGTTGCAGTGCCTTACAAAGAATTTACCTTCAGCGTTTCGGGTTGTATTGCAGGCACTCTGCCAGCGTAGCACTGATGTATTTTGCAGTGTTGTGATATGGTCGACTGCACAGACTTTGTATCAAGAGCAGTAAAAGTATTGTTTGGTGTGCATGCCTATATTATGCAGACTAGGTGACACAGTGCATTTTACCCTTGTTATGCAGTTGTTACGGTATTTTATGTTGACATCAGCATTGTGCAGTATATGTTATGGGGCGTGAGACTGCATTTCACTTAGTTGTGCTGCAATGGGACAGAGTGTGGTACTGGTAACAGTATTGTTTGATTTTGTGTTATGTGTGTAGTGTAGTGGTGGCTGGACACTGAATTTCACTGTTATAACGTAGTGGGATGTGCAATGTTGAGTTATATCAGGACTTCAGTGATGCTCTCTCTCTCTCTCTCTGTATGTATGTATGTATGTATGTATGTATGTATGTGTGTATGTATGTATGTATGTATGTATGTATGTGTATATATATATATATATATATATATATATATATATATATATATATATATATATATATATATATATATATATATATATATATATATATATATATATATTGTGTTAAGCATTCCGTGTCATCAGTGAAATTTTAATACAGAATAAGATGGCCGTCAGCCGGGAACGCAAAAACTCTTCGTGTTATATATATATGAGGGAAATAATATATGTAGTGGAAGGCTCTAAATGATAAGTCTGTCATTCCTTCTCTCCTATCCCCCTTCTTTTATATACTGTGTAGTTGGCTCCCAAATAAATACCTCATGAGCAAGTGGTTGCCGGTGTCAGTCTCGGTTGGCATGCACACAACTGAAAATGACTTCAGCTCCACTGTTCTCCACCCACTAGCTTGTATAAAGTCAGCACTTTGTCAATGTAAATGTGAATAATGTAGTGGAAATATGTTGTTCCACAGTAAAGCTGTATTTTGTGGGGGAGCTGGGTGGCTCGGTGGTAGTGTGTTTGACTCTCATCCCAAAGGTCCTGGCTTCGAATACAGCTTGGGTCAAAATTTGTTCAGACCCTATTTCTGTGACCCATCTTTGAAATCACCTTATGGACAAAAGATGTTAAGCCCTAAACATTTAACATTTTGTATTTGAGGTAGTTACTTTTGTATGGGTGCCTATGTGCATTGTAGCCTAATATGCTTTCAACATACTTGACTGTACATGTATACTTTAAATGAATGTCTGCAAATACAGCGTTTCTTTTGAAAATAAACAAAGATATTATTCTTTACTCACAATGATCATGTGCAAACATAACGGGGCATATTGAAACATGTGACATTTGTTTTGTTTCCTTATAATTTGTAACCAAAAACTGCTGGGAAACTGAGATTCAGCTGGAGACACAGGTAAATCCACTACCAATCTGTTGACAAACATCTTTCAACCAGAGATGTTCACCGACCTGCTTTCACGGATACACCAAAGGAGCATGTAGCATTGCTTGCAGCAGGTATATTAAAACAAATTCACATTATTCATTAATTAATGTTTGTAGATGATGCCAGAAAAATAAAAATAAAAACACTCTGTGACAACACTCTTTGGTGTGCTTTTTCATCAGTGACTGTGAATGATTGAATGAATGTAAACATGCTCACAATGCCTGGCTGAAAAAAAATAAATGAACAAATGTACCGAGGTAACCAGTATGCATTTTTATCCAAGACTGAAAGTGGTTTGTTGGTTGGTTCATGGTTTAACATCCACATTACAACGGTGATGATAATGGCATATTTTACATTAAAAAAAAGGTATATATATATATATATATATATATATATATATATATATATATATATATATATATATATATATATATATATATATATATATATATATATATATATATATATATATATATATATATATATTGTGTGTGTGCGTTTGTTTCATTTAGCGAATGTAGCAACTGTATTGGTTTCAAATTTTTGAGCAGGGAAAAAATATCCATCTACGGGGATTGAACCCTGGTTACCTTGCGTGGCAAAATGAGTATTTTACCACTGCACTAACTCAACTACTAAGTGATAACTGGTGCATTTAATTACTTATAGATAAACCTTCTCATCCCGTATCTCCCGTTGTTGTTTGTTCCAGTTTACTTTCTCAATGTCACTAATAGTGATCGAAGACTAGTAGTTTGCAACAGTTTGGGCGTAGGTTATACTTGTTGGTTTGGTAGTTGATTTCCTCTTTTCTCATGCGGGCTTGGGACGGCTACGGCGGAGATATGATCTGCCGGAAGTCAGACATCGCTTGTATCCCTTTTTGAAAACGCACTCGCAAACGACCCAAAGTGCCAATTTTTGCGCGGGACCCCCCCATTTTTTCATAAATAATGTGTGTGATATGATCTAAAGTACGATTTTATCGAATAAAAAGGGCCTGCGCAATTGCCCAACATTGCAAACACTTAAAATGTTATTGATAACATCCGGGCAATCTGCAAATTTACAACATAAACTTTTCTCGATTACAGTTAGAATTCCAATTATCAGAACACACTTTTTTTACGAGAAAATACTAACATACTTTATGAAGTGACCAAAATGTTTCTTTATCATTTTAACACACTATTCGATAAATTTTTGTTGTGTTCTGAAATCAGCTATTTTGCGTCTTTTTGCTGATGGGGTAGGTCACGCAGAAGGCTCAAACTTACAAATATGCCCGGGACCATGGGTCTTTCAGGGTGGCAATAGTCTCCAGACTCAATAAGGCTCTCAAAAAACCCTATAAGCGGCAGTTTTCAATTAAAAAATGTAGGTATAGTATACAACCTTAAGGGAGTTGCTTCATTCAGGATGTGCCTAGGAGCCCCTACGAGTATTTTGAAATAGGATGACTCATTGAAGAGTTAAATTATCGTTTATAGAAAGTCAGTTGACTCAAATTAAAGTTCGTTTTTTTCATTACATTCACTTGCGGTTTTGGATATAGCCGGATTGGAGAAAGACATTGGATGAGTTCGTTAGCCAGCTTTGTATCTTTGAACTTTTTCAGTAAACATTAATTTTATGAACAAGTCAGACAGTGACGGTCTCGTAAAAGCAGAAATTTCGTCATCACACAGACATCGACGCAATACTCTAGATGTGTCACGTATTTCTCTCTCTCTCTCTCTCTCTCTCTCTCTCTCTCTCTCTCTCTCTCTCTCTCTCTCTCTCTCTCTCTCTCTCTCTCTCTCTCTCTCTCTCTCTCTCTCTCTCTCTCTAAAAACGTTTTATCATCTTAAAACGTTTCATCTCTCTTGTGTGTGTGTGGGTAAGAGAGTGATTTTATGTTCGTTATTTTGTTTTGTAGTGTGTAGCAAGGAAAACTGAATGAGAACAGGTCTGCGCACCTATTCTTTTATCCTTGGAAAATAAATTTTCATTTCATTTTATTTCATTTCTCTCTTTGTTGTCAGTCAGTATGGCCACGAGGACGGTGTGGGCTTAATCCGATCAAGGGATGAGCCAACAGCGAGGTTACCCGTGGAACAGACGTCACAACGCACCTCCCTCTGTCACGTCCCACCGCACGCGATAGGACCCCCTCTCTACACAGCTACCTCTACCCGCCACCCCATTTCTTTGCTCGCCTCTCATCGCCTCCAGCCTTGTGTTCGCTGCTCCAACAATCATTTAAAGATAAGCTACATCAGCATTACCTAAACATAATGTAGAGCTGGAACACACATATACGCACACGATTTTCATTTTTTAAAATATCGTTTGCTTTGTTTAATTCATCGTTATGTATTATCGTTATGCGTTTGAGTATGCCATAAATAATGCTGGGTGTATAGTCAAAAATGTATTACGTCTTTCTATTGATTTTAAGATCAGATTAAAAAAATAAATTCTTTTTTATGATGTATCGGTGTGTCAGAAATAATAACAACGTTAACTCATTGGCGGCCAGCCGCGCATTCGGATGCGGCTGGCCGCGAATGAGTTAATGCTAATGTTTTATTTTGATCTTTTTTTGTAAATGTTTTTCATGCTTATGATTAGTTAAATTTCATGGTATTTAGATGTAAGATATGTAGTGATAATGTCTTGTATATTTGAATGCTTTTGTCTCCTTTGTTTATCTTCATTTTTCTTAGCGAGCAGGGAATTGAAAAAGATTATGAATTGAAATACAATTGACTTTTTTTACGCCTGAAATGTCCCAAAGTTGCCCAAAATGGCGGATGGAAATGTGACATGCGTTGAGACCCTTTTTCTTTTCATGTACCAAATCTGAATAAGTTTCAATAACAAGTCGGAACCCACTGTTTTCTGCTGTTTGTGAACTGAAGTGAGCGCGTGATTTATTTTCTCCACAAATTAATTCCGATACCTTGCGTTTTTGGCCAGTGAGCAAAATAGCAGTCCAACGTAACGCGTGTTTCCGCCACACATGTCAACCAACACGCACCGCTTCTTTTCACTAGATGTATGAAGACAGAACTATTTTTATCCTGAGACCTTGGGAGATGTGCTGGAAACGTGTAGGTCGTGATCAAATTGTGAATGAAACAAATACAGACTTTTTCGGGTTGTTAAAATGGTAATAGACGATTGCTTCCTGTTTTCGCTGTTACGTTGGACTACATCATAGAAAACCTAAAGCCCACAAACTATGTTGCAGATGAATAGCTTCCGGTTGTCAGCGGAAGGCTAGTAGTGCACTCTGTCAGTTTGAAAGAGGTTCGGAGAGAGAGCGGGAAGCTCGAATGCATTTAGTTTCCTCCACACTTCCAAATGTTTCGTTGGACAAATTTACACCGGGTTTTCGCATCTTTACCACCTCACAAAAACATGCAAATACATAAATGCAAATATTCATTTTTTTCTTACATAAAATATTTTAAATCTTTATATACAAAAAAACAAAAAAAACCAACAGATTTTTTGGTGTGATCAATGTCACACTTTTGGTACATAGCTTTGGAGAGTGATCCACACACACACACACACACACACACCATCACACACACACACACACACACACACACACACACACACACACACACACACACACACACACACACACACCATCACACACACACACACAAACACACACACACACACACACACTCACACACACACACACACACACACGCACGCACGCACGCACACACGCACACACACACGCACACACACACACACACACCGCACGCAAAATACTTCACTGTACAACAAAAACATTTTTTCAACATTGCATGCTTAGAACATTACATGACGTTTATATGATAAAACGTCAAAAACGAACATTTTATTACGTAAAAGATTTCTGTTTATCTGGCTCCTGCGGTACTTTTTACCATTGTGCTCTGGACACTTGGAAAATACGTGTTCAAACGCGCGACGTCCGCAACACTAGGTGTCGACTTTTTTGATAGGCGTTACACGCTTATAGTAATAGACGTATGAGCTCACTGATGCATTGACAAATGTGCGAGGCTTTTTCAAATATATTTCAAAATCAGAATCACATCAAAGACAATAGGTAGAGACCCTTGACAGCGAGTACAGCTCGCAAATTAAAGGGACTTTGTGAATTTTGGCTCTTATATAGAAGAGACTTTGTGGGTTATGGTTCATCCCATCTTGTTTGTTTTTGCAACGATCAAATATTATTAAAATTTTGTTTTTATCTTCTTTTGTTTGATTTGTTTTACATTTGTTCTATGTCCGTTTATTGTATTAAGCCTTTCCTGCTGACAAGATGAAACACCATCCAAGTGAAAAATGGAAAGAACATGAGCCCACGCAGATGAAATTATGTGCCTCTTGCTGGCTTTACTTATCTCTGAATCTGCGTCAGGGCGGGAACTGAGAGTGTGAATGCGGATGGGTGCAACTGCGTCTGAAACGCCGAGTGACTGCGGGGAATTGGGACACGCAGTTTTGTTATATGTATCTCGGATCAAAGGAAAACTGCCTAGACAACTTGCCAAGGGGAAATTATAGCTTTCTGAATCTGAATGTGAATCCCCGTGCCCCTTGCATGCATGGGGTTACACTGAATGGCCTCGAGTTTTGGGGTCATGGTTTCAAACACATAATTACGACCGCTGGCAGAGAAGGGTTTAAAACACGTTTCCTGTTTCGCCAGTCACTGCCAACGAAGACAAAGTCTGACAGACACTTTATACCTGGTGAAATCGTTGTAATTTGTACCCTTTCACTGCCAGTGGCCGCAGATAGGAAAATCTTTTTTAATTCAACGCCAAAGAGCCCCAGCTGTCCAAGGAACGTGGATACAAAGTGGTGTCAGCAAGAGACACAGATCCACACGAGCCCCCGCAAATGCGGGGGCTCGTGTGGATCTATGTCTCTTGCAGCTGGCTTATGTTCACGTCACTTTTGCTCGGCAGTGAAGAGGTTACATTTTAAACCAGTATAGCAATCAGATTGTGAGTATAGCAATCAGATTGTGAGTATAGCAATCAGATTGTAAGTAGGCCTATAGCAATCAGATTGTGAGTATAGCAATCAGATTGTGAGTATAGCAATCAGATTGTAAGTATAGCAATCAGATTGTGAGTATAGCAATCAGATTGTAAGTATAGCGATCAGATTGTGAGTATAGCAATCAGATTGTGAGTATAGCAATCAGATTGTAAGTATAGCAATCAGATTGTGAGTATAGCAATCAGATTGTGAGTATAGCAATCAGATTGTGAGTATAGCAGTCAGATTGTGAGTATAGCAATCAGATTGTGAGTATAGCAATCAGATTGTGAGTATAGCAGTCA
Source organism: Semisulcospira habei (assembly GCA_036245525.1). Classification (NCBI taxonomy): domain Eukaryota; kingdom Metazoa; phylum Mollusca; class Gastropoda; family Semisulcospiridae; genus Semisulcospira; species Semisulcospira habei. The sequence goes on along the minus strand of BTPG01000002.1, from coordinate 296,141,153 downwards.
GATTGTGAGTATAGCAATCAGATTGTGAAGTTTCCGAAAAGCCGGATCAGGTTTGTGGCTTCTGTTCTCTACACTTGATGCACTTTGAGGCTCAAAAAGTTTTTGTGGGAATTATTTTTTGAGGGCGGGGGGGGGGGGGGGGCGGTTGGGGGGGGGGGGTTGGGGGTGGGGGGGGGGGTGGGAAGAAGGAAGACGCAGATGGGAAGAAAATAATGAAGTGGAATTGCGCACTACTGCAGATTAACTCACTGATATAAGGTCGAAATATCTATTGGGATTTTCCCTTTCTCAGATACATTACAGTTCAGATCGACTAAGACACTTTATAGTTCAAGGGTGTCGCCAGAATAATCTGGTGCCTTTAATTCATTCAGCCCGACGGCCGTATTTGGGAGACGTGATCTAATGACCAGTTGCAGGAGATGGATCGACCATGATAATTCAAGGGCAGTGCCATATTAGCTTGGCGCCTAGAGGCGCCAAGCAAATCTGGCACTACCCTTGAATTATCATGGTCGACCCATTTCCTGCTGTAGTGCGTCAGGGCTGAATGGGTTAAGGCGCATTAACCTTAAACGTCCTTGAACTATGTGCACATTCAATCATGCACGCACGCACGCACGCACGCACGCACGCACGCACACACACACACACACACACACACACACACACACACACACACACACACACACACACACACACACACACAAACACACACACACACACCATCCCTCCCCCAACCCCCCCTTAGTACATTCACAAGTTTGTCGCGGTCTGATAGTCCCATTACAAAATGTTCATTCCGCATATGTTAAAGCGTGCGGTGGCACACACATTAAAGTTGAGTCATCTGCACTGAACAAGAGTGAAACCCGTTTACTAATCTTTATTACGTCCAAAGGATTGTTAAGAGTTTTCGCAGTCTTCATAGCGAATAACTTATATCTTGCTCGATAAATATAAAGCTATAATGATGTCCATGATTTTAATAACCTCTTCTCCAGTGCGCAAAAATGTATTCTGTCGTCAGTGCACGGGCCCACTGTCGCCTACTTCGGCCCGATACCCTTTTACGCAATGGGTCTGTTCCACGATCGTAGAGCAGTTAGTGATCTATGATAGTAAAGCAGAATTGGTTGATACTGTCCATCGACACACATGTCTAGTGAAAAAATAATTTCTCGACCTTAGCTTGTGCGCACTGAAAAATGCTTTGTATCCTATCTCCAATCCACGTCAACCTTAAAAAAAAGTCAAACACCAATCATTTGAAACCGTATGCATGTCCAATCAGGTTATCGCTAACGTTTTCATCGAGAGAGTCTTTCACAACTTTAGACTCATGAACGCTACCGTCATTTGCGAAAGGCCTGTATATCCATTTATGATGAAAGCGAGATTGTCATTGTTATAAAACGAAAATCTTGCTTTCTATAAAGTGGACTTGTTGTCTTTTCCCAAAACGACGGCAACAACCTCCTGCAGCCCCTCAAATGTAGCATCGCTATTTCAGCAAACTTTCAGATTTCACGTGTCGCGAGATATGATCTTCAGTGTGGAAGACAAACAGAACTGCTCAAAGTGTGTGTATAAAGACGACGTGTGCTGAACTGGATTGTCCTGTGTTTAAATGAACCATAGCTAGACCTGTGTGCTGCGTTTTTTAACCATCTGTAATCTTTGAACAGTTAAGGCGGTAGTGGGCCTTCAAACTGTACTTGCGGAGAAGGGTGGCAAGAAGACGATTGCAGAGGTGACCGGGAATAAACCCTTATTGTCGTGCAGTCACTCCATTTTCAGATGATGTCATTGGTCAGGACCTAACAATTGCGGGTAGGGGGTGGGGGGGGGGGTGGGTGGGGATGGGGGGGGGGGTGGTGGTGGTGGTGGGGACTTCAATGCCACTGCCTACCTCCTAGAACCATTGCCTTACCTCTAATTTTTAAGCCATTGTGTCCCAGGTACAAAATACCCATATTTTGGAGTTGCCTTCCGAGGATGGCATTACAATTAACAAGACAGATCGACCATGATAGTTCAAGGATGGGGTCAGAATAGCTTGGCGCCCATCGACGCCAAGCTATACTGGCACCACCTTTGAACTATCATGGTTGTGTTCGAGGAAGAAGAAGAACTATTGTGGTCAATTTATATCTTGCTGTGATGTGTCAAGACTGAATGAGTTAATCAGCTGGCCAATCCACAATACTGTTATCGCGCACGAATCTCTAGTAGGTCTTTCGTTTGAACGCTTTGATCCTGGACTATCCGACACCTAACACCAAAAATAAACGGAAAACACAAAGATCAAATGGTATACGATAGGGACATGTACCTTATTTCGACATGATTCGAGCGGGCTGCAAACTACACGGTGCTACATAACTGTATCGCAGTTTAAACTCTGAACAGAGATAGACTCAAAAATTTCCATTGTGCGTGTCAACACGTATCTTGTTTAGAAAATTGCATGCGTACAGCAAGAGATAAAGAGAAATACATAAAGAAAATGTGACAGATCCATGGCACTCCAGTTTGTTTAAAAGATCGATTCATTGTTGAATTTTTGTGTGAGCTCAGTAGTGGCTGGCAAAAGAGGCCCACGACAAATGCTTCGTCTACGAAATCAGACCTACCGTATCCGGTCGCTCGCCACGCAGCCCCGCGCTCACAATATAGACGTTCTATCCCTTGAATCCAGTGAGAGAAGTCCGCACTTCCTTGATACAGATTCTGATATTGTCACTGGCTGCTTAGAAGAAGCACCGCAGGAAACGTTTGCACGACCGGACATGGCAACCTATAGGGCCTACATAAAAGAGTAGCATCCCTTGTGTAGCACACAGACATTATTCAGTCTGACGTCAGAAATATTTGGTGTGTTGCTCCTGACGTCAAAACAATTTTACTGTTTCAAATAGTTAGTACTTTGGACAAAACGACAATGACATCGAAACGTCTGTGCTGGGTTACTTCTCGGTTTACATCGTGGTTTATAGCTCTATGAAGCTGATTATCCGCGCCTTTGACACTTGGGTCTGATGATCATCTTCATCGGACTACAATACCACGATGAAACCTTTGAAGTAACCCAACACAGACGTTTCCATTTCTAAATATGAGGACGGAAAGGGGACTGGGGCCAGTTGCATGAGTGAGCTATAGCGGAGCACCTTGCTTGGCGGCTGGAGCAGGACTAAGCTCACTCATGCAACTGCCCCTGGTGTCCGTCAGCAAAGGCATACACAACCATGAGGTCCTTCGGCTGGAAGTCCTAATGACAGTCTGTGCTTCTACCGACGGAAGTTCATGACATGAGAGGCTGGAGAAGACAATGCGCAAAAAGACCAACCTGACCTTAAGTCATGCAAGGCGCCCCGCTTCAATAGCTGCGGAAGTGTCGTACAGCGCTGCTGACGGCAAAGGTATGCGACACTGGGGCGCCTTGAATGAGTTATCTTTAACACGCTGAGCTCTGATGCAGAAAGTCCTAAATGTGGACGTTGTCTCCTGAAGTTTACATTCCAGTTCAGAAGATGGATGGACAGACCGTGATGGTTAAAGGGTGGTACCAGAATAGCTTGGCGCCTAGGCGCCAAGCTATTCTGATACCACCCTTGAACTATCCTGTTCGGTTAGTATTATGTCGTAGAGACACTCTTAGACTGGCACGATCGATCTCATCTTCCATTGTTGTCTACGAGTTTCAGGAATTCTCGTTTTCTCGTTACATCTACGGACTTTTTGTCCATCAGATCAGACAGCGACAGTATTAGTGATTTGTTAGGATGACAGCCTTCAGACGGAGTCGACAGTTTCTATTCATCGCCGCTTATATCCCATCAAAAAGTCAATGTCTAGCCCCATCAGAAAGTCAATGCACCAAGCTTCAATTTCATACGGATGGCATTGACAGCCAATTTAATCCGACATGTAATTTCTTAGGTTATAGGAGAATCCTATACCAAAGAAGCCAAAGATGTTCGGGCCGAGGTCGGCCAAAGGGCGTGTTGCTGACTGATATAGTGCGCCTTTTTTGCTACAAAATCCGTCAGCAGAGGGATGGGTCGTTCCTTGCGAGTACTAAAAGTCAATACCTTCCTGGCGCCAAGTATTTTTTTTAGAGCAGACACTAAGCACCATTTTAACTCATTCTACCCCAACACCGAAATCCCCAAATTTTGCCATTGTCCTCTGAAGACTGCATCGCAGTGCAGGACACAGATCGACCATGATAGTTCAAGGGTGATGCCAGAATAGCTTGGCGCCCATAGGCGCCAAGCTGTTCAGGCATCACCCTTGAACTATCATGGTCGATCTTTATCTTGCTGTGGTGTGTCTGGGGTAGAATGAGTTAATCCGACATTTAAGTGTTTATACCCGTATAGCATGTGGGATCTTAATTTTTATATTTTATAAGAGGCTGTATTATGGCAGCGCATTTACCTCTCGCCGACGTCTACCGCAACGAGTTAGCGTAGGTACAGCCGTGCACGGCCGCCCATGTGCAACCGGTGTCGGACGGAGGACCGTTCGCCACAGCTAACAGCAGGAGACGGATCCACCACGACAGTCTGAGGGTAGTTCAAGAACATATTAGAGTAGATTAAGGGGAGAAGAGGAACCCACTGGTTAAAGAAACACACACTTAAAAAAAAGACAGTTACAACACAATTTATTAATATTTCGGGTAATATTCCTTTCTCAAAATAGACAAACAAACCTACCCAGACAACCCAGTGCGCAAAGGCCATCGGGCCTACGTCGACCGCCGTTGGCCCGCGCACAGCCGTGCGCGGGCCTACGGCGGCCGACGTCGGCCCGATGACCTATTGCGCTTTGGGAAACAGAATATAAATATCTTTCAGTTGCCACCTTGCTTCTGTTCACTCACAAGAAAAGTACCAGAGACTGATTTGTATTATTTGTTTGTTTGTCTATTTGGGGGAAAAAATGTGTTCTTACCCTAAATATTAATAAATTGTGTCGCAATTGTCTTTTCTAAGCGTGTTTCTTTCTCCGTTTGTGTTTTCTCTGCAGTTTACTCGCTTTTTGGGGGGCTGGATTTTATTTAAAAAAAATTAGATTAGATTAGCTTGTCGCTTGGGACGGTCCATCCATCTCAGAGAGCTTCCAGTGGATATCTAATAGTCCATGTTGCTGTTGGTAGCGCTGTTGTGTCGCGATGATTCCTGTAGGATTCATTGCGACAAACAAAATCGCTACCGACGGCCAAATGGTTAATCTTGAGACGAAACCTCCGAAAAAAAAGGCTTTACTTGATCAATGGCGGCTGAATACGTCTGGTCAGTGCAGACCATCGGCAGATTTCCTTATCCGCCAAAGGCGCTCGTCGCACTCTACAGTTTCTTTGCGTGAGTTCTCGCGCGCCTGGTACAAGGCTCCCGTCACGTTCACGTCATAGAAAACTACTGTGTGTTCACGTGAACCCTCGCGCTTCCGGTTAAAAAAAACGAAACAAAACAAAACAAAATTAACCCCTTAACTGCTGGGCAAGGCGAACACTACCCATCTACAAGAGACATAAATCATAATGACCCCCCACCCCCGCCCCCGCATTCGCGGGGGCTCATGAAGATTTATGTCTCTTGTAAGCCCTGTTTTCTTTGTGCCCATTTTTGTCTACCGTATTGAAAATACGGTAGACGTTAGGATGGGGCTGGTCGGAGCACGTTCCGTAGCATGCAAATGACGAACATAGGCGGGCACACATCGGACTCCGACAGTGAAATAACATGATAAAATTTATTTCATGTCTAGTTACGCTAACCTCGCTGCTGAACGTACATTTGGCGCGATAGGCCGTGTGTGTGTGTGTGTGTGTGTGTGTGTGTGTGTGTGTGTGTGCGTGCGTGTGTGCGTGCGTGTGTATGCACGTAGACACGAGAATCTCAGATATTGCGGTACGTACAAGCTTGAAATTTCTCCAAATACTTTATTTAAGCGGTGGCTAAGAGAGCCTCCGAGCATGTTGTAATTGGATATCTCATTAAAGACATAAAACACCGTTTATAGAAAGTCGGTTGACCCAGATTAGAGTCCGTAATTTTTATCATATTTACTTGACATTTTGGATATAGCTAGTTTAAAAAACGACATTGGAAGAATTCGTTAGCCATCTTTATACCTCTTCAACTTTATGAGTTATAATTAATTCATTTTTGCAAGTTTTGAATCCACTATATAGTCAGATCAAACAGTCAGCCCTGGAAGAGGCTGTGTGGAACAAAACAGTCAGCCCTGGAAGAGGCTGCGTGTCTTTGGATGAGTGACGTGTACCATCAATTTCGTCATTGTGTACACGACGTCGTGAGACTAGTGATACCATGACGTCAAGCTTATAGCGACGACGTCATTTTTGCCTCTTCCATGATGGAATGGTAGGAGTTGTCCAGTCAAACTGGGACACATCCGCACCCTTCGACATTTCCAACGGTGTCAAACAAGGTTGTGTTTTTGCTCCCGTGATGTTCAACCTGTTCTTCACGTGTGTCCTGACCCATGCAGTACGTGACCTTGAGAAGGGAGTGTACTTGAAGTACAGACTAGACGGCTCTCTCTTCGACCTCCGTCGACTGAACGCCAGGACCAAGACCATCGAGAGACTGATCCTTGAAGCGCTGTTTGCCGATGACTGTGCGCTGATGGCGCACACGGAGTATGACCTCCAGACCATCGTCAACAGGTTCTCGGAAGCCTCTCGACTGTTTGGCCTCACCATCAGTCTCAACAAGACCGAGGTCCTGCACCAACCAGTCCCAGGCACAAGAGCCCCCCCCCCTCCCCCTCCCCACCCAAAGTGTATATCGAAGGCACCGAGCTGAAGACTGTCGACCAGTTCAGGTACCTGGGGAGCATCATCTCTTCTGACGGTACTATCGTCAAGGAAATCGCAGCTCGCATCAGCAAAGTCAGCTAAACACTGGGTCGTCTGCGCACTCGTGTGTTGAATAACAACAACATCAAGCTCTCCACCAAGATCAAAGTCTACAAGGCAGTAGTCCTCCCCAGCCTCCTCTACGGCTGTGAGTCATGGACGCTGTACAGAAAGCACCTCAAACAGCTTGAACGTTTCCACATGAGATCCCTGCGCTCACTCATGGGCATCACATGGCAAGACAAGGTGACAAACCTGGAAGTCCTGGATAATGTGAGTGTTGAAGCCTTGATCTTAAAGAAACAACTTCGCTGGGACAGGTCATGTCATACGCATGGATGATTCTCGCATGCCACGCCAACTAATGTATGGTGCACTCCCAAATGGCCACAGGATGCAAGGACGGCCAAAGAAACGCTTCAAAGACTGCATAAAAGACAGCCTCAAGAACTGCGTCTTCCCGGTAAAGGAACTTGAAGCACAAGCACAAGACAGATCTGGCTGGCGTGTCGCCACCAGGAAAGCCTGCTCGCTCTTTGAACACAATCGGCGCGAACGGATCACCAGTGCCAGAGCTCGCAGAAAGACTGTGTCGACTTTCCCCACAGCTACGTTCCAGTGCCCCCATTGACCTCGCAGGTATGGCTCCAGGATTGGCTTGGCCAGCCACACCCGCACCCACAAATAGAAATCATGCACAATGATGACATCATCGGTTTTCGATGGTCTACCCAATACACGGCGTCGTGAGACTAGTGATACCATGACGTCAAGTTTATAGCGACGACGTCATTTTGCTGCTCGTGCTATTCTTCTTCAGAATTCCTGTCGCTACTCCAGCCCACAGCGTACTAATGGCGGTAAGCGCCATGTTTCAGTCTTTATTTTGTGTGCCGGTGTGTGTGTGTGTGTGTGTGTGTGTGTGTGTGTGTGTGTGTGTGTGTGTGTGTGTGTGTGTGTGTGTGTTGATCAGAGGCTTGCTTAGAGAGGAGGGAAATAGATCAGGAGGATAGACTTAAAAAATATAAACAACTGTAAAAGTTCATAATAGAAACACGCATGTGAGCTTAAAACAATATGGTAGAGTTTGGGATGAAATCCTCCTCTTGTTGTTCTTCACGTGAATATCGATCAGTGTGCATGGTTTTAATTAAACGCGAAATCCGCTTCCACGGGCAGTGAAAAGGTTTAAGTGACATTGCGCCGCGCGAGAGTGCGCTCAAATAAAAAGTCGTATTTGTATTGCATGAACTCGACGGACACATCTGGAGTCGGCACGTGTGTCTGAAGACCTGAAAATGACTTATCAAGGGTTCTCTGTCTGTCTGTCAGTCCGTTTCATCTCTGCAGGAGAAGTCGTAGGAACGACTTTGGTAAGAAATATACTGAGGAGCAAAAGAAAGTCGACATTTCTGAAGTGTTTCCGATGATTCCAATAATGTCGCATTTCTTTAACTCCTCACTATATGTATACTGTATAGGCCCCGCCACACGGGCCGGCTGTGCCCCGATTTTGAAGCCGATTCCGATCCGTTTGCGATCGGATGACGTCAATTATCCGATCCGGTCCCAATCGGCTTCGTGTTTGTGTATGTATGTTTCTCCTGCCTACTTCCTAAGTTCCGGAGAAAGACATGGGTTATATAAGAGACCTAATGCATCCTTTTAGGGATGTAGATGATCGTCTTGTTCTATACCTGCGTATTTCTCTGTGGGCTGGCGAATGGGTGCCTGATAGGCGGGGGCAGGGGATCTAACTGTTCTGTCCAGCGCTGAGTAATTCCCCTTGGTTTGTTATACAATTCTGCCAGCGCTAGCCTCACCTATCTGGTTTGTGAGTATCTCAGTATAACTCGAGGCAAATTTGTATCGTTACATTGTTGTGTAATGTTCTGTGCATCTACTGTGGGAATTCAGGGTATTTACCCGACCACATATAGTAATGCACCTTCGTGTTTGTGTATGTATGTTTCTCCTGCCTACTTCCTAAGTTCCGGAGAAAGACATGGGTTATATAAGAGACCTGATGCATCCTTTTAGGGATGTAGATGATCGTCTTGTTCTATACCTGCGTATTTCTCTGTGGGCTGGCGAATGGGTGCCTGATAGGCGGGGCAGGGGATCTAACTGTTCTGTCCAGCGCTGAGTAATTCCCCTTGGTTTGTTATACAATTCTGCCAGCGCTAGCCTCACCTATCTGGTTTGTGAGTATCTCAGTAACTCGAGGCAAATTTGTATCGTTACATTGTTGTGTAATGTTCTGTGCATCTACTGTGGGAATTCAGGGTATTTACCCGACCACATAAATATAGTCAAATGCACCTTCGTGTTTGTGTATGTATGTTTCTCCTGCCTACTTCCTAAGTTCCGGAGAAAGACATGGGTTATATAAGAGACCTGATGCATCCTTTTAGGGATGTAGATGATCGTCTTGTTCTATACCTGCGTATTTCTCTGTGGGCTGGCGAATGGGTGCCTGATAGGCGGGGGCAGGGGATCTAACTGTTCTGTCCAGCGCTGAGTAATTCCCCTTGGTTTGTTATACATATCGGATGACTAGAACCTGCTCTATATTTCCGATCCGAATCGGTCCCGATCGTAAGCTTCAACCAATCAGAGCGCGTCTCGCAAAGCATGTCGTTTCAACACGGTTTGCAAATGGCCGAACACGCCTGTTGTTATAAGTACCACCGCCGCTGCCGCTGATGTTTCGCACGCCTCTTCCCGAATATGATCCAAAACTGCTGATAATGCAAGCACATCATCATCACTGTCAAAACTAGCAGTCATTTTGCAGAACAGGTACGACTTTGATCTTCGGTTCAAACCGGTCGGCTAAACTTGACAAGTCGAGAAATGTCAGTGTGGCACTGCACACGTTTTTTAATCCGGCCCGATCACCTACCGATTCGAAAACTGATCGGGAATCGGCCTCAAAACCGGGCTCGTGTAGCGGGGCCTTATGAGGACCTACAGATCACAGGAATCGACAGTACAAGAATCGCTGGGAAATTCTCACTCACCGGACTGTGAATAAGGCTGTCTGGTTAGCAGACGACCGACGCAACCTGTGACCTTTTCCGTTTGAAGAACACAGATGCAAATGGGTGAGGTGAAAGGCACAGACACTCATGAACTCAAGCATGTTGCAGGGGCACACGAGGACCTGTGCATCTTCAGTGCGGTTGAATGGTTTTTGTGACGGACCTTGTATTTCCTTGTCTACCTGATTTTATCACCACATGGTCTTTATTGGTGAGCTGTCAGCTGCATGAGCGACTGTACACGCTGCGCAAGCCACGGTGCTCCGCTTGCATAGTGGCTAGCGGAGCGCCTTGCCCACTTTAGTGGCTTACGCATGATTTAAGCTTGCTCATGGAACTGAAGCCTGTCTTGTGATTTTGAAGCCGTAAGGTCCAAGACGACAGATCAGCACACAGACGCCGCTGAATCTTGTAACGGCGAACGAGGATCTATAAGTCTTTATTCAGGCGGAAAGTTCCTGCTAGCTGTGTTGAGCTATGTTTCCATTAGCACGAATCCGATACGAATACGACCCAAACCCGATGCAATGATGCAATTTTCCTTTAAAAAAAGCATCATTTTCGTTCGAAGACGGATGCAAATTCGTTTATCGCATCGGACATATGGAAACACACTCTCCCACTCTCTCTCCGTCAGAAACACTCTCTCCTCCTTCCAGTCCGCCCTCAAAACTCACCTCTTTCAACAGTTCTAGCACTATACCACCGCACTCCCCACCCTAAGCAGACTGTCGTAATGTATTTCACTATTTGTGGTACGTGAGTCGTTGTCTAAAGCGTGCGCATGCGTGCGCGAGTTGTGAGTGCGCGCTTAGAGTTATAATTATTATAAGATAAGCGCATTATAAATACCGTTATTATTATTATTATTATTATTATTATTATTATTATTATTATTATTATTATTATTATTATTATTATATTATTATTAACACACACACACACACACATGAAATCGACTTGCACGATTTTTTTCTGTTTCGGACCCGCTTCGGATTCGGATCGGTTTCGTATCGGATTGTTTAAGGCCCCGCTACACGAGCCCGGTTTTGAGGCCGATTCCCGATCAGTTTTCGAATCGGTAGGTGATCGGGCCGGATTACTTGAAAAAACGTGTGCAGTGCCACACTGACATTTCTCGACTTGCCAAATTTAGCCGACCGGTTTGAACCGAAGATCAAAGTCGCACCTGTTCTGCAAAATGACTGCTAGTTTTGACAGTGATGATGATGTGCTTGCATTATCAGCACGGTTTTGGATCATATTCGGGAAGAGGCGTGCGAAACATCAGCGGCAACGGCGGTAGTACTGATCACAACAGGCGTGTTTGGCCATTTGCAAACCGTGTTGAAACGACATGCTTTGCGAGACGCGCTCTGATTGGTTGAAGCTTACGATCGGGACGGATTCGGATCGGAAATATAGAGCAGGTTATAGTCAGCCGATTCCCAGCCGATTGGGACCGGATCGGATAATTGACGTCATCCGATCGCAAACGGATCGGAATCGGCTTCAAAATCGGGGCACAAGTACCGGCCCGTGTGGCGGGGCCTTATATATAGCCGCCTTTACTCTCGTAATTGATTGACGTGTTAGAATATATCTGATTACAGAGATAATTAAAAATCACAGCCAGTTCATTTGTTCTTCACTGCGTAGACTGGCTGGAGGTCGGTGTTCTACAGTCATAGGTAACTTTATTGTGCATGCAGTCACCGACACTTTTAACCTATGAAACCTTGATACACTACACAAGGTCATAGATCGACCATGACAGTTCAAGGGTGTTGCCAGAACAGCTCGGCGCCATATTGGCGCCGAGCTGTTCTGGCACCACCCTTGAACTATCATGGTCGATCGGTCTTCTCAACTCGTTTTTACTAGGCATACTGTTGGCCGCATGCACACGGGGGTTCACGAAATGGCGCTGTGGTTTCAAGGAGGCAAAGTATTTCAAATGGGTCCATCGGGATATACAAATGTGTTTTTAAGTCCCTTCTATTTGTAGAAGGGACTTTTTAGGATGGGTTCGCGGTGTGCCGAATTTAATAGGATGTCCATTATGCCAAAAGCGGGCAGGCCTAAACCTGTGACAACTGAAGTAACTAACAAGATGAAAATTGCGTCATGTCTAGTTACGCTAACCTCGCTGCTGAACGTACATTTGGCGTGAAGCGCCGTGTGTGTGTGTGTGTGTGTGTGTGTGTGTGTGTGTGTGTGTGTGTGTGTGTGTGTGTGTGTGTGTGTGTGTGTGTGTGCGTGCGTGTGTGTGTGTGCGTGTGTGTGTGTTTGTGTGTGTGCGTACGTATGTAAACACATGAATCTCTGATATTTCTGTACGCACAAGCTTGAAACTTGGCGAAATACTTTATTCAAGGGTGTCTCATTGAAGACCCGCCGTGAGATAGCCTTAGTTGCCTGCTCGGCGTTAAACCCAAATAACTAACTAACTCATTGAAGACATAAAAGACCGTTTATACAAAGTCGCTTGACCTAGATTAGAGTCCGTAATATTTGTCATATTTGTTTGAAATTTTGGACATAACTAGTTTAAAGAAACACATTAGATGAGATCGTAGTGTTTGATAGCCAACTTTGTACCCTTTCAACTTCTTCAGCAAAATTAATTAAAAAAAAATTCTCAAAAAAATTAAAACTGTAAAAAAAAACCTAGCCTGCTGGAGAAAGCCAGACAGTGGCGGTGACGTAAAATAAGCAACTCTAAATATGACGTAATTCTCTCTCTCTCTCTCTCTCTCTCTCTCTCTCTCTCTACACACACACACACACACACACACACACACACACACACACACACACACACACACACACACACACACACACACACATGCGCATCTATCCAAAAGGCATAGTTCCTCATGCACCCAGAGGACGCATGAGGATCTATGCCTCTTGGTTATGTTTGGAACGCGCGCGCACGCACGCAGACACACACACACACACACACACACACACACACACACACACACACACACACACACACACACACACACCGACGCGCTTTCAGAAGAGCATGCAGGTTTAATTAGTATACCATGTAAAGTCAACCTAATGTCACATAAAATATAGCAAGACTGAAACTGTACCGCGAAATTCTAGTTTTGTCACCATCTTCTCAAGTCTTGAAGTAAAAAGTGGTGGTGGTGGTGAGGGGGGGGGAGGGAGGGAGAGGGGGATGGAGTTAAGGTGGAGAGAGATGAATCAGAAGGATAAGCTTAAAAACAGGAACAACTCAGAATGTTTCAAAAGAGAAAAACGCGCGTAAGCTCAAAACAATACGGTAGACTTTGGGAAATCCTCATCTTGTTATCTTGTTACTTCAGTTGTCAGAAGTTTAGGCCTACCCGCTTTTGACATCATGGGCGTGCTATTAAATTAGCCCCACCGCGACCCATCCTAAAAAAAAAGTCCCTTCTATAAATAGAAGGGATTTAAATACCGTATATAAAAAATGTATAGTTAAATTCGCTTATAACAAAGCTGGATATAACAAAATTGGGATGTAACAAAAGATTTTGGGGAGGTCCCGGCCAAATCTGTTCTTTGTCTTTGTCAAATTAATCCGCTTATAACAAGGTAGGATCTAACAAAATTTCGGATATACCAAATGTTGTTTAATTCAGTCCCCGCTGCGCAGCCGAGTCCGCTTATAACAAACTTTTACATTATAAGCAGCAAAGGAAACTGGAGAATGCGCCATTTTAACAGAATTTGCCTGTTTTTGTTTACAACTGGCTGTGTATTAACTCAGTCAGCCCGACGCACGTATTTCCCAAATTTTGCAGGCGTCATCTAACGACTATGCACCTGTTGCAGGAGATGGAACGACTATAATTCAAAGTTAGTGCCAGATTAGCTTGGCGCCGATAGGCGCCAAGCTAATCTGGCACTACCCTTGAATTAATCCTGGTCGACCCATCTCCTGCTGTAGTGCGTCAGGGCTGAATGGCTTAAGACATTTCGTGCGTTTCGCTTGCTTTCCCGTTTTCCTTTTTTGTAAACTTGTACAATTACTGTTGCAGGAATCACTAACTGGTATAGCAGGGCTCTACCTCACAGGCGGAGGCTGACACAGCCGGGGCGGATCATTTATCTGGAGGGAGGAGCGGGGTGGGGGGGGGGGGGAGGGATACGTTTTTGTTTGGGACCTTCAACCTGACACAAAAGGCCTCCCGACCCTAGACCTTCCTTCCAGTAGCTGAAAATCAAACATCGGGGCAGAGGGGGATGGAGGGGAGGTGTGTGTGTGTGTGTGTGTGTGTGGGGGGGGGGGGGGCATAAGAGCGTTTGTCAGAACTCTCACCGCGTGCCAAAATACCAAAAATATCAAACAACAGGGAGATGGGGTGCATGTATCAAGACCCACTCCACTCACCGAAATATCAAACAACGGTGGCGGGGCGGGGTGGGGGTGGGGGTGGGGGTGGGGGGTTGGCGGTGGTGGTGGGGTGGGGGTAGGTGTGGGGGGATGATTGTGTCCAAACTCTCCTTAAAGGGGACTTTGTTATATCATTTAAAATATATATTAGGAGGGGAGGGGGTGTTCCAGAACTCTAGAACCCCTGGAACCCCCTCCTCCTCCCCCCTCCCAGATCCGCCCCTTCACAGTGACTAAATTTGATCCAGAGTTTATTTCATGGGTTTCGTCTGACGTCTGTCTGTACGTTACTTAAGCCTGACAATTTCAGTTTCGTGGGCCAGACGACAGTACCTCCCGAAATCAGTGTGATGTATCAGCGATAACTAGGCTGTTGTATTACCTCATTCAGCCCGACGGCCGTATTTCCCAAATTTTGGAGGCGTCATCTAATGACTATGCACCAGTTGCAGGATATGGATCGACCATGACAATTTAAGGGCAGTGCCAGATTAGCTTGGCGCCGACAGGCGCCAAGCTAATCTGGCACTACCCTTGAATTATCATGGTCGACCCATCTCCTGCTGTAGTGCGTCAGGGCTGAATGGGTTAAAGCTAACTGCTCCAGGCAATAACACTTCGTAGTTTACAATGGCTTCCTTATGAAATAATGTTCTTAACAGGTCTTACAATAATGTTGCTCAGAAAGACTATTCTAAGATAGGTGCTACAATGAAGATTTGTCTGCTATTTTTTCCCTTTGCTACACAGGTAAGTACCCCTGCCCCCACCCTATCAGTACCAGAAGCTGTAGATAGCCAGCGTTACGTGTGCATACTCAGATGGATTGTGAAAAGAAGGGTAGAACAGTCATAATTAAGACCACATTGAGAACCCGGTCCGTTGTATCGGCAAAGGCCCGCCCTAGAGCAGGTCTCTTAATGTTTGTTCGAACTTACAGAAGAGTGCTTATTTACTTACTGGTGAAACAAAAGTAAACTTATTAATCAAGCTGAAGGTGAGTCTCATCCACATCGCCATAAAGGAGTCTCGGGTTGGTTCGGGAGTGAACGCTTAATCCACCCCAAACAAGACTTCGTATTACTTCTGTTCATGAATAAAGTGGAAACGTGTTAATCAACTGTATCTACATTGACGATGTACCTGTAAGACATTTACAGAACTTTATTTTAAGTATCTGAAACTTTGGTTATAACATAAAAAGCTGGGTCCCATGGCAAATTGTTACATCCGGTGTTTGCTGTAATTTTGATAAAAAAAATCCAAGCCAGTTAAAAGGAAAAATCATTTCAAATATGTAAGCTAAGACGACTCGCACCCACACCGCAAAGATGGGTCTTTAGGCTCAGGATGGACACCAACTTGGAGAGTAGCTGACTGGACTAAAGTCCCCCACGCCCTCTCCTCCCCATGCCTTTTTACTTAACTCATTCTACCCCAACACCGAAATCCCCAAATTTTGCCGTTGCCCTCTGAAGACTGCATTGCGGTGCAGGACACAAATCGACCATGATAGTTCAAGGGTGATGCCAGAATAGCTTGGCGCCCATAGGCGCCAAGCTATTCTGGCAACACCCTTGAACTATCATGGTGGATCCTTATCTTGCTGTGGTGTGTCTGGGGTAGAATGAGTTAAAACATAAACAGAAAAAGAAAAAATAAACTGTCGTTTACGTAAAGTAATTGCAAACTACTCTAAGTAACTCATTCAGCCCGACGGCCGTATTTCCCAAAGTTTGGAGGCGTCATCTAATGACTATGCACCATGGGCAGGCGCCAAGCTAATCTGGCACTACCCTTGAGTTATCATGGTCGACCCATCGCCTGCTCTAGTGCGTCAGGGCTGAATGGGTTAAGGGATTCTACATTAAAATGCCCCTGTGAATGATTGAACTTAGGCTGAAGACAAGCCTTTGTCGAGATGTTGGGATTATTACATTAGAAAGTCTGACATTTCGCTTATAACAAATTCCGCGTATAACAGCAAAAACCAATCTCGGTCCCCTGCGAACTTTCTATATCCGGACTTTACTGTATAAATACAATAGTGTATACAGTATAACTGATAATATTCAAACTAGCAGCGTTCACCAATACTATTTTTGAAATTTAACCCTTTTAGCGCCGTGGGCGCATTTCCCGAATTTTGGAAGTGTTACTTAACGACTATGTACCAATTTCAGGAGGAATATTGACCACGATAATTCAAGGGTAGTGCCAGATTAGCTTGGCGCCTGAAGGCGCCAAGCTAATCTAACACTACCCTTGAATTTATCATGATCAATCATCTCCTGTTGTAGGGTCTTGGCGCTGAAAGGGTTAATCCAAAGTGACCTCTGAGACAAATTAAAACTATCTAGCATCACGGATCACGACAATGTCCGGTCGCGGGTCGTAAAAACACGATATAAAGCTATCAAGTGTCACTATATAAAACTGGGTTTCCCCTACAATTTAGGGCCAGATACACCACAATTTATACAATCAAACATCTTGTGGTGGTGTAATCGCCTCCACACACGTAACCAGCACCTGTATGCTACATGTACTGATGTAAACCGATAATATACACTAATAAATTGGACAGTCCATTAGAGCTGACTGATCAGCGTAGTGCCTGACAATGAGTAGTGCCTGATGGACCGTCCATCCTAGCTTACATTTAAAACTAACGCAGGTACCGCGACCTCTAATCTGACTCGGATAACGAGTTCGGTTCACGGCGATCCTTGTCCTTTCCGTTGTTTTGATCAGATAATGGTAAATCAAGCCAATTACTCCCCGCTGATGGAATTTCCCCTGAACACCGCTTGTAATACGTTGTCTTGTTAGCTGTTAGCCACTGCCCACTAGGGGGTTATCGGAAGAAAGCGGATTTTGCCGGAGTCGACCTCTATCCCACGGAAATTAAAATTAAGTCTTTACGCGGCGACGCGAACACACCACAACATGTGTATAGACCATGCTAGTTCAAGGGTGGTGCCGGAATAGCTTGGCGTCTTTAGGCGCCAAACTATTCCGACACCACCCTTAAACTATCATGGTCGATCTGTCTTCTAAGTCGTGCTTTGTTCTTCACAGGACATCTGTCGACTATAGGAATTTTGAACATAACAGCACTATAAAATCTGTTTAAGACGAACATAACAGCACTATAAAATCTGTTAAAGACAAACATTGCTGATGATATATGAGTTGCTGTTTACGATAGCTTTTTACAATGATGGCGCAGAAAACCCAGAAGACCTTACCAAACCTCCTCTGAAAATCTTCTTACCCCACTAGTTCATTGTCAGTTGTCAAGGAGTATTTGCATTTGTGTTTCAGATTCAATAGTAGTATATAGTTACCGCTGCGACCAGATGTACAGCCCAAACCGTTAGTTGAGGGAACAGGCCTTTTGCCGATGTTGACAGCAATGCACGGTATGGCGCTCTTCCGTCCTTTGTTACAGACAAGAGTACACCTCAACCCCGACCTGAATGCAGGGGGGCGGGAGGAGGAACGTATGGGATGAGGGACGCCAATAATTTCTGATACCACCCGTCCTCCAGGGTTATATTAGGGTATCATAGTACTCTCCTTAAGTCAGCTTCTCTAATGATATATGATACCTGGGGGTCAGTTGCTTCCGTGAGCCTAGTATTGCTTCAGCCAATAAGCAAGGTACTCCTCTATAGCAGAGAGCTTTATCTTGGTGGCTGGCGCAGGACTAAGCTCACTCGTGCAACTGGCCCCTCGCCTATATCCCGAGAGTTACTTGCTAATATACACTGTACTGACGAGCAAAAGAAAGGCGACCATACTGGAATCAAAGGAAACACTTTAGTGTCGCCTCCTTTCTTTTGCTTATCAGCAAATTTCTCTAATGAGGACTTGCGTCAAGTAATATTGTACGCAGCCACCGATGCCTGTACCTGAAGACCCAAAGGACAGATTGACAAAAAAAAGGAGCGATTGGCCGGCACAGGCATGGAAAGTAACTCGTGCTACGCTTCCAGTTGAGTGATCAAGGTTTCTAAATTTCATGGCTGCCGAGAAAACACGATCCATGTAAAAGTCAAGAGTCATAGATCCTCAAGAGCCCCCGCAGTTTGCGGAGGCTCATGAGGAGCTATATCTCTTGCTGAAGCCACTTTAAATTCCTTGGACCGCTGAGGATCCCTGGCGTTGAATTAAACCATGAATTCAGGAAATGCAATTCGCGTCTACCGGCAGGGTTTAAGGCGCTTCCAAGTACGCAAAAGCCTTCCGGGCCGAAGGTTACCGCAGTGGGCCCGCGCACAATCATGCGCAGGTCCACTGCTGCTGCCTTTAGCCCGATAGACATTTAGGCACTGTTTTTTTTTTTTTTTTTTTTTTTTTTTTTTTTTTTTTGTAAACGGAAATCGCAGGGGACGTTGGGGGCCGGTAGGGGTGAGGGGTGAGGATGGGTGAAAAGGGGGGGGGGGGGGCGAGGGGGTAGTTTACAAGAAAAAAACACCCTATCAGTGCAAGAACTGTTGTTGTCGTTTCTGTTGTTGCTGATGTGATTCGAGATATCACCCAATTAGGGCTGTTCGGTGGTTTCATTACAGGAACAGGAATCCGCGAAAAACTTTCCCCGGAAGCGACTCTTTTGCCGGAGGTAGTTTCCATGGTTACTGTTTCCCACAGAAAAGCCTATGTCAGCGCTGTCAGGTGACTTGTTTTTCGAGTAGTATTCTTGTATCAGTGGATCCATCGGATTTCTTCTACATCTAAACTGAAATTCTGCCACACATTGATTTTGCACAAGGGACATAACCTTAGCGAGAACACAGTTTTCAGAGATTCCGAAAATGCATCCCAAGTGGGTGTAAAAAGTACAGCTGTAAAGGCGGTGGCTATGTCTGACTGCAAGGGCAGTGCCAGAATAACACGACGCCTGTACCGGCGCCACTTTGGCAGAGATCGTGAACCATCAGCTGAAGTACCGACCCCCCCAAAAAAAAAGAAAAAAGAAAAAAAGGTGACCTTGGCTATTTTAATACAACCAGAAGACGTGTATTTCATGAGGTACGGAGGAGGTTGGGGGGGGGGGGGGTAGGGGGAGGGGAGGGAGAGATTGGGGCAGGGGGAGGGGGGGGGGGGTGCGGAAATCTTACAAAGGTTTTCTGCAACCAGCAGAGATTTAATTAACCCAATCCCTGCCACTGGAAGCGTATATTGTTTCTTAAATCTTCTTTCGTTCAGCGACCAGAAGCCACATCCGTCCAAGAACATGAAACACAGCTGGTCTCAGAGAGAGGCATAGATCCTCATGAGCCCCCGCAGTTTGCGGTAGCTCATGAGGGTCTATGCCTTTTGCAGGTGGATCGCGTTCATTTTCTCGGCTGTGAAGGGGTGAAGTAACAGAGCATTAGACCTTTCTATTTTGTCTGGAATCTGAAATCTATTGATAAATGTACAGGGATAATTTAAAACATACAAAACAGTTCCCAATTTGTAAACACTGAATTTAGAAACACACATTAATTTTTTTACCACCACAATATTTTTTACGGCACTTTCACGAGAAGGTGGACACCCGCCAAACAGAAACTAATTGGTAAACGTCAATTCAAGTGTGCCGAACGTGATTAAAAGTCTTTTTTTTCAGTAAATACATTTGAAACCGCATTCAACGAAATTTGATACACCCGTTAATGTGTTGTTAAGAGTTAAATGTGCAGTAAAAAGAGCAACACAACGCAGTCTGCCACGTACCCTGTAAACAATTGGTTCTCAGCTTGACGTTGGTCTTATGACCATTTGCTTACTGGGATACGTGCGAGGACCGTGTCATTCATTCATTCATCCAGTCCTATTCATTCATTCATTCATTCATTCATTCATTCATTCATTCATTCCTTCATTCCTTCCTTCATTCATTCATTCCACTCACCCAGTCCTAGTCATTCATTGAAACAAACAAACCGATCAACCAATCCCCCGGAAGTTGTTTTTGAGACACTTTGTTTGATGACACGCAGTTAACCCTTTGGCTGTCGACAGCTGTTTTTGTCGCGATGATTCCTAGCAAGAATCGTCGCGACGAAAACCGCTACCGGCAGCCAAAAGGGTTAATTGAATTAACGAGTTTTATAGTAGCTGAAAATAGATAAAGAACAGACGGGTAACGTGCATTTTCTCAGCTCCCCTTAGGGGATTAACCGACAGTGTGGAAAACAATAGACACCCACACGAAGAAACCGCCACAACAACAACGCAACGTTATTTCAAGATGCTGCGTGTGAGGAAGTTTTGAAAAATTAATCCATTCACTGCATGGACACAATGAACACCACAAAACTGCAAGAGGCATAGATCCTCATTGGCCTCCTCAGATGCGGGGGCTGAGGATCTATGCCTCTTGGAGGCTTTCTTTTGTATACGTGCCAGTGTACCGTACGCTGAGGGTTATATATTCATGGGAGTTAAATAGTTAGCTAGTAATGAAACTTGCTGCTTCAGGGCGGGCTTTGCGTGTTAGCGTTTGGCGTTACGTCGGGTACTCAATGTTGTCTCGTAGACTAAGTCTTTTTTACCCTTCTTTTACAATCCATGTGAGTAGGATTGTAACAGAGGCGTTATGCTGCCTTTTGTTGGGCATCGTTGGAGCTCTCTAATGCACAGAGCAAAGGAGAAGGAGAACAGAAAGTCTTTCGTTGTACGGCATTCAGTCTTCATAAATAAAACTAGCCCTTCTGTTCAGCATTATTATAAGACATACTGAAGACATACGTAAGAAATTATGAAGGAGATATTGCAAACAATTAACCCTGTGTTCAGTGTCTTTACCTGATTCTTCTTGTCGCATCGTGCGTTTGCGGATGACACACAACTTCCTGATTAACCCCTTAACTGCTAGGGCAAGGCGAACACCACCCATCTGCAAGAGACATAAATCCTCATGAGCCCCCGCAGTCGCGGGGGCTCATGAGGCTTTATGTCTCTTGTTAATATTGTGATGAAGCTCTATGCTCGTACATAGTGCTCACACAGTAGGTTAAAGCTGAGAAACAGTCAAAAAACTCCGCCCCGCACGTGTTTTAAAAAAACTTTGCAGGACCCAGCGAGGGCCCTGTCTTCGTGAACGTTCGGCTAACTTCGGCAAACCGGTTTGCAACTGACTCAGTTGACTGAGTTTTCAACTGCGTTTGTCGTGCTGGCAAAACTCCCGTGAAAAAGACAGGCCACTTCCTGTTTGCAGCGAGTGGGCACAGCGATCACTGATCTAAACCAGCGATATTTGTACTGATATCAACAGTAGCAGACGACACTCGACCACCCGACGGACAGAGCAGGCCATTTGTGCCTTGCCTGGACGCACACTGGATATGGACCAGGCCGAGCTATCCGTAAGTTACACAGTACAGCCTGAAGCTTATTTGATATCGGAAGGGTGAGGAAGGAGGGGTTATTTGTCGTTTAGTGTTTGTTGTTATATCTTTTCATCTGGAGTGGCGCCTACAGCAAATATTTTCTCCATACGAAGGGCAGCTACTAAAAATCAGCTTGACCCATGGCGACCGTGTATCTTTTGGCATCTAGTCGATTCTCTCTCTCTCTCTCTCTCTCTCTCTCTCTCTCTCTCTCTCTCTCTCTCTCTCTCTCTCTCTCTCTCTCTCTCTCTACTTGGACTACTTAGCTCTGTCTATGTGTGAAGGGGGGTGGGTGGGGTGGGGGGTGTCTGTGAGTCTATGAGTATGTCTGTCTATGTGAATAGTGTTGTCATCTCTTTGTAAGTATTATGTTTACTTATATGTATGTATATTTGTAGTTAGTCTTGTAGTTGTTAGCAACGGCAGGTTTGTAAAATGGCTGTTTACAACATGTTTACAGCAACTTTTCCCCGCATGCCGCCCCCGCCTCAGGACAACTCGAGAATCAACAGCGCTCTCCAGGCTCTGGCCACTCCTAAAACCGCAAGTACCCCGGCCAGGGGGTGGGAGACCCCTGCAGCTATTCCCGGAGGCAACGACTCGCAGGTAATGCGCGTACTGGCGCAGCTGCTT
The DNA here is from genome assembly GCA_036245525.1 of Semisulcospira habei. Taxonomy (NCBI): domain Eukaryota; kingdom Metazoa; phylum Mollusca; class Gastropoda; family Semisulcospiridae; genus Semisulcospira; species Semisulcospira habei. Next base: position 296,118,794 of record BTPG01000002.1, on the reverse strand, counting down.
CAGCCATTTATCCAGGGGTATATCAGTCAACAAACAGGTTGTTAGTTCATTGTTTAAAAAACAACATGTTTACAGCAACAACAAAACAAAAACAACAACGATCGGTGGTGTTTCGTCGTTCCATTAATTCTAGCGATTGACAGTTCATTTCTGATTCTATTCCTTGATAAACGTGTGTATTTGACACCGCTATTACTTTACTTGTAGGCATTTGTTCGGGACTGTGCCTGTGGACTTTTATTTTATGTATTTGTATTTCTGACTGTTCAAGAACTCTTGGTAGCTTGTGGACAGTGCGCAGTAAGCAAAACTTTTGGTGATCAATGTGCCACTGTAGTGTTATGTATTTTGCGATGACCAAGAACAGTTACGATCATCATTTTCTGTGTCGTTCGTTCGTTCGTCGTGGATAAAGTCTCTCCGAGACTAGAATATCATTGATCCGTTAGTTTACTACTGTGTCGGAGTACTCTGTGTGTTTTATACGAGGTCAATCAGTGCTTGTTCGAATACCAGCAGACTATCAGCGTGAAGGAAACTCGATTGAATCAAGACGATTCAATCAAGCTTCAATTTACCAGTGATAACTGTGTCTCCGCTTTACTTCGCTGAGCAGTATCGAGTTGAAAGCGGATTACCAAGCCCCGGCCAGTATTGTGCTCGTGTGCGGCTGATACGCCTAACTGAACTTGCTATCGGGACTTTGATGTTCGAGCAGTTGCATTATTTCCCTGCCGACGAGTCTGCTAAATCATTTCATTGTGTCTTATCCATTTACCAGCTTTATATATACATAGGCATTTGTGCTGTTTCATTTAATAATCTCAACGTATACTTCCTTCTTTTGACATTTTACTTTGTAGTTGTTGTTGTTTGTTCTGTACAAATTTGCCTTACTCCGTAATAGACATAAATTTGAAAGTTATGCGAATAGGGCATCTCAATGTTTTTCATTTGTACAATAAACTAACCGATATATCTGTCTACATTAGCAATCCCACACCGTTTCATTTATTTGGGCTTAGTGAGACGCGCCTTAGCTCGTGTGTGAGCGATGAAGCCATTAGTATTCCTAATTTTTCCTTGACTAGGAGAGACCCCTCGTCCCCAGGTCAAACAGGCATCGCTGTCTACATTCACAACTCCATTCAACATTTAGTCCATAGACGCTTGGACTTGGAAACAGCAGACGTAGAGTGTTTGTGGTTGGAAGTGAAATGCCCTAAATCGACACCGCTACTAGTTGGATTCCTTTACAGAAACCCTGCCGCCACTTTTGAATGGTATGACCATTTTAGTCAGATCCTTGATAGAGCGTGCAAAAGAAAGGCTGACCTTCTTCTCATGGGAGATTTTAATATAGACTTCCTTAAGAATCACACTGCGTGGGATACAATATCTTCATTGTTTGGTCTAGTCCAGTTAGTAAAATCGCCCACCAGAATTACTCAGAATACGTCCTCACTTATAGACCACATATACACTAATAAACCCAAAGCCGTCTATAATGTTGAGGTTTCAAATCTAAGTGTTAGTGATCACTATCCAGTTGTTTGTTCATGGTCAAAAAAGATTCCGAAAGCAAAGAAGAACGGCCATACAACCATAACATATCGATCATTCAAGAACTTTAACCATAATAAATTCCTATTTGATTTAAATAATACTCCGTTCAACGATGTACTTCTCTCCAATGACCCGGACACTGCCCTTTCTATTTGGTACACTCTTTTTCTAACTGTATTAAACAAACACGCACCCCTTCGTGAGAGAAGGGTTAAATCAAACACTCTTCCTCCATGGTTAACCCCAGAAATAATGCAAGCGATGGCGCTCAGAGATGATCTGCGTAGTCGAAAACTATTTCCTGAATTCAAGCAACAACGTAACCGTGTTAAGTACATGATCAGAGAGGCAAGGAAAAGGTTAATCCGTGACACAGTAAAAGACAGTAAGGATACTTCCACTATCTGGCGCCTATTAAACACTCTAACTAAAGGCTGCCCTGGCACTTCAACAACCATTCCCAGCAGTCTTACTGCAGAAACTTTTAATAATCATTTTCTTTCAGTCGCTGAAACTCTAAATGCCTCAATTAATAGCAGTAAGTATGAATGTTCTAATTTGCTTTCTGAATTCTGTAAACACAGAACAGAGGACACAGACCCCTTCAGCATTCCCTTGCTATCAGTTCATGAGGTGGGTTTGCTCATTAGTAAACTACCAAATAAAAAGTCTTCGGGGCCTGATGACATCAGCCCCCAAATACTTAAGTTATCCCTGCCGTACATAGTAGAGTCTATTACGTACATTTACAACCTTTGTATCAAGCAACATACTTTCCTTAACAAACTAAAATACGCTAAAGTCATTCCACTTCCAAAAACTAAAGATCGTTCTGACCCTAACAACTATCGACCGATTTCATTATTATCAGTTCTATCAAAGCCGCTTGAAAGGCATGTCCACAAACACCTGCTTGCCTACTTAGAAAACCGCAAGCTCCTGCACCCCTTTCAATCCGGATTTCGCCCACAACACTCGTGCCACACTGCACTCACGCGCCTCGTTGACGCATGGCTCCATGGAATGAACAAATCCCAGATAACAGGTGTCGTTTACTTAGACTTTAAAAAGGCCTTTGACCTAATCGATCACACCACTCTAATGACAAAGATTCAGAAATACTTGAATAGTACAGAAGTAGTTGCATTTTTTAAATCATACCTAACTGATCGTAAACAAAAAGTTCTAGTGAATGGATCTTACTCTTCTCTAAAAGATATAAAGTATGGAGTTCCCCAAGGATCCGTGCTTGGTCCCTTATTATTTTGTCTATTCATCAATGACCTGCCACTTCATATAACTTGCAAGAACGTACAATGTGATCTTTTTGCTGATGACACTTCCATTCATATGACTAACAAAGATATACAAGTAATTTCTTCCAACTTGCAGCATAGTCTTGATGAAGTGTCTGAATGGTGTCACAGGAATTCTATGATTGTTCATCCAATTAAAACCAAATCTATGATAATCGCCACTCGTCAAAAACACCAGTTAGCACCCCTGTTACTTAACCTTTTATTAAAGGGCAGGCAAATAGAACACGTTAATGAACACCGCCTACTAGGGATTACAATTGACAGTCAGCTTAAGTGGAAGGCTCATACGGACACTCTATGCAGAACGGTAGCCAAAAATCTTTTCATGTTGTCCAAACTGAAATATTACACCGACTCGGACACGCGCAAACTATTCTATAATGCTCACATACGTTCTCATATTGATTACGCGTCAACGGTGTGGGATGGATGCAGTGAAGTCCATTTGAAGAGACTCAACTCGTTACACAGAAGGGCAGCAAAGTTAATCCTTCCTGACCCACGACTCACAACAGAAGAAAAACTCGCCAAAATAGGAGTTCTGCCGCTGCAAGACCACTTCAAATACAATAAGGCTATTTTTATGTTCAAAGTGTGGAAACAGAAAATACCAGAATATATAACAACTCTTTTCTCTAAGTCGGAATCTAGGCTTGGTAATATTAGGCAACTTTTCTTAGTCCCCAAAACAAGAATTGATATATACAAATCTAGTTTGTCATTCGCGGGAACGCAGACTTGGAACACGCTTCCTGATTATGTAAAATCCGCTTCCTCTCTAGCCCGTTTCAAAATCAGTCTCTTCAAGTACTTCTCGAAGCAGTCGTAATCATTTCGTTGTGAAATATATACTGCCCTGTAACCCTGATTATGTATGCTCCCAATTACAAACTCTGTGTGTGATGGTGTGTGTGTGTGTGTGTGTGTGTGTGTGTGTGTGTGTGTGTGTGTGTGTGTGTGTGTGTGTGTGTGTGTGTCAGTTTAGGTGTGTGAGATTGTCATGGGACTTTCTTTCCCTAAACTAGCAATGTTTTTGTCAGTTTCATTTACATTTAACTATATACTTAGTTTTTTTTTTTGTATTTTGTCTCGTAGTTTTGTAGCAACGGCAGGTTTGAAAAATGGCTATGTCTGTGACGATGTCAATGCCTCAACCGTTGATAAATAAAGCTTCATTGAATCATTGAATCATTGAATCTCTCTCTCTCTCTCTCTCTCTCTCTCTCTCTCTCTCTCTCTCTCTCTCTCTCTCTCTCTCTCTCTCTCTCTCTCTCTCTCTCATCCAATTTACTGTATTGGTTGTACATCACAATGCTTCTTTATTTATTTATATTAGCCTATATTGGACTGGAGGTACGTGTTGAAATAATTCGTTCACAACTACAAAGTGTCAGGAGTCATACTTACAGCATGTACAGCCGTACATTCTGCCATCATAGTCCCCAGCGCGTAAAATCCGTGGCTGTCGGTCAGTTTCAAAGTGTCACAGAATCGTCTGCTGTTGTCCGATCTGCTAATCGCGATGATTTCCGTGCAACAGGAAGTGGTCTGTCGTTTTCCGAGAGTTTTGCAAGCTCGGGATACGCAGTTGCCAACTCCGTCAACTGTGTTACGAACCGATTTGACCCACTTAGGGGCAGGGCCCAAGCTGGGTCCTGTAGTCTTTTTAAAACACGCGCTGGGCGGGTTTTTCTCATTGCACCTCAGCTTTAAATACGGTACGGTTTTTGTTAACGGTTTGTTTTGTGCCGATAGTCCGTGAGGCCGTGGTCCACGTGAAATCTTTAAGGAACGGTTAACACGGGGAGTTTTAGTGAGTACTGTTATAGTGAGTTCTATGCGGAAGCTGTCTTGCAAAGCAGTAAATGCGTTAATACGGGCTTTCTTGTCAGAGGAATCAGATGTGTTTGAGATACCTAGCCGGTATTCCAAGACTCTGAAGCCTAGAATTCAGGTATGTTTCTATATATGTAGTATTATTGATGCTTAGTTGAAGAATAGTATGCGTTGCTAAGAGTAATTTGTTTGTATAGTGTTGGCCGGTTTGGTTCAGTTATGTTGGTTTAGAATTCAGTGAAGTAACCGGTGTTTTTGATTCCCCGAGATGGACGAAGACGTTGACGCTGCCCCAGTCATTACCCCAGAAGCCAAAGATCGTCGGGCCGACGACGGCCGCAGTGGGCCCGCGCACTATCGTGCGCGGGCCCACTGCGGCCCTTGTCGCCCCGAGGCCCTTTGCTCACTGGATTCGGATAGGTTTCTTTCTCCCTCCTCCTCTCCCTCCAGATGTTAAAAACTTGGGTGTCACACTGCACAGTAACCTATCAAGAGTCTGCATGTATACAACATTTGTAAGTATGCATATATTGAATTGCGACGTATTGCCTCAGTCCGCCACTGTTTGACACCAGAAGCAACTAGTTCTAGTCTACTCTTCTGTTTTGTCTGAACTAGACTGCTTTAATATTCGTCTGGGTGGTTGTCCTCTGTACCTCATTGACAAATTCCAACAAGTTCAAAACTCGGCTGATAGGTTGATTCGCCCGGGAAAGCCCCTAAATCGGATCATAACACGCCTCATCTGTGTTCTCTCCATTGGTTACCTGTAAAAGCTAGGATTGAATCTAAAAGTACATGCCTGCCTTACAGTTGTTACCTGTTCCTGTCCACTCTACCTTGCCTCTCTCCTCCAACGTCATACACCATCCGGACTGCTGACTCTCCAATCCTACGTATCCCACTGATCAAAACGACGTCGTTTGGTGGGAGGTCATTCATGTACCAGATGCTTGTTGCGTGGAATGGCCTCACGCGTGAACTGAGATGTGTGGACTCGAGAGAAGCGTTTAACTCATTCTACCCCAGACACAACACAACAAGACATGGATAGTCTGGACTATCATGATCGATCTGTTTCCTGCACTGCAATGAAGTCTTCAGAGGACAACGGCAAAATTTGTGGATTTCGGTCTTAGGGTACAATGAGTTAAGCAAACTTTAAAGACTTATCTTTTTTCTGTCTTCTATCACTGACTTATGCCAAGGGCCCAGTATTTAGTTATATGTAGCAATGTAATTGTGTGTGTGCGTGCGTGTGTGTGTGATTGTGTGATTGTGTGATTGTGTGTGTGTGTGTGTGTGTGTGTGTGTGTGTGTGTGTGTGTGATTGCAACACTTGTTTTGAATGACATGATTTGTAGATGTGCATTATAGTTTATAGATCAGTATCTCAGGTAATAATTAATTTTATGTGAAGCGCTCTAGCTTGAGTTAAGGCGCTATAAAAATACTAATTATATTCTTCTTCTTCTTCTTCTTTTTCTTCTTCTTCTTCTTATTATTATTATTATTATTATTATTATTATTATTATTAATCCTTAACCCTTTCTTGAATGGATCAGCTTCCTTTAAGAGAAATTTAAAAAGAAAGAAAGAAACCAGCAAACAAACATAGAAACCAAAGAAAGAAAGAAGCAAACAAAGGCATCATCATACACAGATGCCGCTAAAACCAGCACTAGTGTTGTTTCTTTGCCGCCTGAGGGCACTAGCAATTACTCGAGATTTCCTTTGCCGTACGCGGAAGTCGTCAGAATTCAACAGTTTTGAAGTCGGCAGCGATTTTTTTTCGCCATGCTTCGCGACAAAAACCGCTACCGACAGACAAAGGGTGAACACGCTCACACTTTAGGTAAGGTTTCCAACGTTTTTTTCGAATCTGAGAGTTCTCTGTCTGATTTTCACACGCATACAGGTCACAATTGACTTAATCGTACCCGACAGCCGAGACAAACTGCAGGCTTATGTAAATACCGTGTACGAAAAATCATGCGATTATTAATGCGAAGATTAAAAAGAAATGTTTTAAGATTAACCCATATAATTCGTGAAATTAATACCAAAAACGTGAAAATATATTTTATTAAAAAAATATTTAATTATCACTCAATATGTTCTAGAGGTACAATGATGGTTAACGAACTCATTCAGTATGTCCCCTTTATCTAACTATACGCAAAATATCTAGTACAAATAACACAAATTACGGACTCCAGTGTGGATCAAGCGGTTTTTGTGAAACTGCCATTTCTCGCCAATGAGAATCTTAAGAAAAACATCAAAAAAAAAAAAGTCCCGAGAAAATTTTTTAATGGACAATATCCTAAAATTTCAACCTTGTCCGTCCTCAAACGGGGGCTTTAGTGGCTGTCTCACACACACACACAAAGGCACACGCACACGCACACATACACACACGTACGTACGCACACACACACATACACACACGTACGTACGCACATACACACACACATACACACACGCGGCGCTTTGGCGCCACAAAGACGTTCTTTAGCAAGGTTTGCGTGGCTAGACGTGACGTCATTTTTATCTTGTTACTTCTTATTTGTTAAATACGGTAGAAAATGAACTCTCAATTACTTGTCGCGTCCTTTCTTGTTAAATCCCTTAACTGCCGGGGCAAGGCGAACGATACCCAGCTTCAAGAGGCAAAAACCGTCATGAGTCCCCGCAGTCGCGGGGGCTTATGAGGGGTTTTGCCTCTTGTTAATCCTATGTTCGTTTCGTCAATTTTTTGGTGTCCCATTTTCACCCGTGTTTTTCACGAGAATGTCGGTCAGTGTGCAGTCGATTCAGACGCGCAATCTGTGATTACTGGCAGCTAAAGGGTTAACACGCTCGATATTTTACTATTAGTTTTTGTTTATTTTTTGGGGGGTTAAATATCGAAAACACATCAAACACACACACACACACATACACACACACACACATACACACACACATACACACACACACACACACACACACACCCATACACACACACACCCATACACACATACACACACACACACACACACACACACACACACACACACACACACACACACACACAAACTAACCGTTGAATTGGCCATTGTAGCTATGAAGAAACGCTCGGGCAAGGTGTGTTAATCTGTACTTAATCGATTCATTGTCGAGAAATACTGAACACCACCCAACTGCAAGAGGTATAGACCCGCATGAGCCCCCGCAGTTGCGGGGGCTCATGAGGATGTATGCCTCTTGCTGAAGCCACATTGTATCTATGTTTCTTTAAAGGCTGGCGATCTTTCATGTTGACTTTACAATGATTAAAAAAAAAAACAGATTTCGCACCCAATGGCACTGAAGAAGTTAACCTTCTTGTGCAGGAAGCCATTGGTGCTGTGTACAGTGCTGGTCGCTGCATGCACAAGGGGGTTAAACTTGGTCTCCACTCCACCCTTAACACATTCAGTTGATTCATGCCTCGAATGAACCGACTGACGGCTGATCATTACGATTCGCAGTGCTAAGCAAACACACGTCAGCATGTCGGCAGGCCCTATCTTTGAAAATCAGAGCAGCGTGCATGTCTATTTTGATTAAAAGCGCCGAATGCTCATTGCTAACGCATTCTAAACCAAAACCCAAAACAATACAACAACAAACCAGATAGGTGAGGCTAGCGCTGGCAGAATTATATGCAAACCAAGGGGAATCACAGCGCTGGACAGACAACAGTTAGATCCCCTGCCCCCGCCTATCAGGCACCCAATCGCCAGCCCACAGAGAAATACGCAGGTATAGAATAAGACGATCATTTCCATCCTCTAGGAAGAGAGGATGGAAATGATCGTCTTATTCTATACCTGCGTATTTTTCTGTGGGCTGGCGATTGGGTGCCTGATAGGCGGGGGCAGGGGATCTAACTGTTGTCTGTCCAGCGCTGTGATTCCCCTTGGTTTGAATACAACAACAAAACAGCAACAAACGAAACACAACAGAGCAAAGCAAAGCATAGCAAAGCAATGCAAAGTAAAGCAAAGCAAAACGAAACGAAACGAAATAAAACGAAGCGAAAGAAAAGAAAACACAACAAAACAAAACCAGATTGACTAAGGTAGCTCAAGGGTAGATCTGGGTGCCTCTTTCTCTCTCTGTGTTTATTTGTTTTTAAATTTTGTTGTTGTTGCTGGTTTATGTATAGTAGAACATGTGGACATAGACTGACAAAGACAGATCAGGGTTCGTGCCTGACGGACGTGGCGCGTGAGGCGGTTCTTGAAAAGTTGCATTATCACAGCTCTAGGATCGCAAGCACAATCATCGTCTGTAATAAACAGTGTTAGAAATGTTTTGGGATGTGGATATCATCATGACCTAATTTTTAACCCATTTATTCTCGACGCCATACAGCAGGAGATTATGATAATTCAAGGGTAGTGCCAGATTAGCTTGGCGCCTTCAGGCGCCAAGCTAATCTGGCGCTACCCTTGAATTATCATGTTCGATCCACCTCCTGCGACCGGTACATAGTCGTTAGGTGACACCTCCAAAATTGGGGAAATGCGGGGTTAAATGGGTTAAACAGATGAACACTGTCTATAGCAGGCATTACACTTCGATATCCCTTTGCCTCATTAACTCATTCGATACGTGCCGCCTTCGGATACGCGGCGGTTCGCCGCGTATCCGTAGGCAGCATGTCTCGAATGAGTTTATGAAAATGCAAAGCACATATTGGAATCACTCGACTCAGAGTTGACCCGTACACAGAGGCGATTTCACTTCAAAGTCTGACAATAGGGGCATGGCACTTCAAATACCTTTGAAAGTTTCTGGGTGAAAAAAACAACATCAACCACACAACTACAGCATTAACTCATTGGAGACCTGCTGCATCCGGATACACAGCGTTCGGCATAAAGCCGCGTATCCGAAGGCACCACGTCGTGAAAGTGTTAAAACAAAACGAAACAAAACACACCAAGCCAAACTAAACCAAACCGAACCAAACCAAACCGAACGGAACATAAGGAATGAAACGAAAATACTAAACAAAACGAAACACACAAACAGCAAACAGAGAAAGGTATATTCTTTGTCCATTCGTGTGATCTTCAATGAGGTAAAACAAAAACAAGAAGAAGAAGAAGAAATCACACACAGCACTTTTAAGATAAGCGTGTTTTCAGGGGAGGCTGCGTGGTTGTTTCAGACTCGAAAGGCGCGAACAATATAAGAAACAACCGACAAGCGATTATCTTTCTGATAACTCGATTCCAAGCAGTCAGTTTCTGCATGTTTTTTCCCCCAGCTTCCTGATTGCACCGTGATAAACCAGATCAACGAAAGGTGCACACTGAGCCGCGCACATCTTCTCGTGAATAATCTCCTTTACACTTGGCAAACAGCAGTGGAAGATGAATGCAGCATGATTGTTCAAGGGTAGACCCAGATCAACTTGGTGCGTTGTGGGCGCCAAGCTGATCTGTCCTACCCTTGAACAATCATGATGCATTAATAGTACAAGGGAATCATTACTAGATTCCCGTGGCACTTCCTCGACGCCAAAGTAGCATCACGCTACACTTGAACCATCATAAGGAGCGAGGGGTGAGGGGTAGGGAGATGGAGAGGGGCAGGGGGAGAGGGGAGGGACATGGGTGGGGTTACCATCACAGATTCAAGACGACTTATTTTGAGAATCACGAATCACGAATTCGCCAAAATGGCATTCACCGGCCGAAATGTCCAACAAGACATTTTGTTCCGTATTGTGCAACCGTCGTATTCTGTGGATACATCATCAGACTTAGGTCAAGAAACGTGATTTTCATGATGTGTTTCTGAGTCAGTACTGCACTGTGGCGAAACAGACGAAATTGGTACTGTATTTCGATGCATGCAATAACGCACACCCATAACCCACAGCCCGGCGCACGCAGTAGGAATATTACAATACAATACAATACTCACAAACCAGATAGGTGAGGCTAGCGCTGGCAGAATTGTATGCAAACCAAGGTGAATCACAGCGCTGGACAGACAACAGTTAGATCCCCTGCCCCCACCTATCAGGCACCCAATCGCCAGCCCACAGAGAAATACGCAGGTATAGACTAAGACGATCATTTCCATCCTCAAACGAATGGATCAGGTCTCTTATATAACCCATGTCTTTCTCCGGAACTTAGGAAGTAGGCAGCAGAAACATACATACACAAACATGAAGGTGCGCTACTATATGTGGTCGGGTAAATACCCTGATTTCCCACAGTAGATGCACAGAACATTACACAACAATGTAACGATACAAATTTGCCTCGAGTTATAGATACTCACAAACCAGATAGGTGAGGCTAGCGCTGGCAGAATTGTATGCAAACCAAGGTGAATCACAGCGCTGGACAGACAACAGTTAGATCCCCTGCCCCCACCTATCAGGCACCCAATCGCCAGCCCACAGAGAAATACGCAGGTATAGAATAAGACGATCATTTCCATCCTCAAACGAATGGATCAGGTCTGTGCATCTACTGTGGGAAATCAGGGTATTTACCCGACCACATATAGTAGCGCACCTTCATGTTTGTGTATGTATGTTTCTCCTGCCTACTTCCTAAGTTCCGGAGAAAGACATGGGTTATATAAGAGACCTGATCCATTCGTTTGAGGATGGAAATGATCGTCTTATTCTATACCTGCGTATTTCTCTGTGGGCTGGCGATTGGGTGCCTGATAGGTGGGGGCAGGGGATCTAACTGTTGTCTTCCAGCGCTGTGATTCACCTTGGTTTGCATACAATACAATACAATACAATACAACACAATACAATACAATAAATACAATACAATACAATACAATAATACTTTATTAATCCCTCATGGGGAAATTCACTGTCTGCCCGTACAACACAAGGCATCATCATTCACTCATGGAAATAATTAAATAATCCATAATTCTCAATTAAAGAGATGAACTGTAACAGACGTATTGGTACCTTTGTAACACTCTTGGCATCAGAAACACTTATGGTGGATTCCCCCTGTGCTTCTGGTGTCAGCAATTTTGCAGTGAACTACTGAAAGGGCTAGTACTAAAAAACTAAAGAATGTTGACAGACACTATCTACTGATATTACTGTTGAAAAGGGTAACAGCCTGAGGGACAAAAGAGTTGGCATAACGTGATGTACTACTTTTGGGTACTCGGAGTCTGCCACTTCGTTCGATACGTCTGTTGTCAAATTCATATCTAAGTGGATGTCTTTTGCAATCAAGAATGTCAGCCAGCTTGTGCGTAATCCGTCTGTTGTACAGTGTGTTCAAACTATCCTGTGCCCTACCAATTACCCCGCCCCCTTTCCGGATTACTTTGTTAAGACGATCTTGATCTCTTTTACATAAATTTCTACCACAGCACGTCAGTCCAAAAATTAGAGCGCTAACAATACGGGAGCAGTAAAACATCTGTAAAAGCTGAGTGCTTACATTAAATGATCGGAGCTTTCTCAAACAGTAAAGACGGGTATGCATTTTTTTCACAATAGCATCTGTGTTTTGTTTCCAGTTGAGCGCGTTGTCAAAAACACCTAAATTGTAGGACTCTACACGCTCAACTTCTGTTCCCTTGATGACAAGAGGATCGGGATGATGTTTGTTTTTCCTGAAATCTATGACCATCTCTTTTGTTTTGCCAACATGTAATTCAAGATAGTTTCTATCGCACCATTCAAAGTCGTCGATATCTTGTCGATAGTGTCTGTCGTCCTCATCTGTAATCTGACCTGTCAGTGTCGTGTCGTCAGCGTATTTGTCCATGACACAGTCATCAAGAGAGGCTCTACAGTCTGCTGTGTACAAAGAAAACAAAAAAGGTGACAGGACAGTCCCCTGTGGTGCACCGGTGTTGGTAAAAAGTACATCTGAGATTAGATTCGAACTAATTCTGACATACTGTGGGCGGTTAGTGAGATAGTCCGAAACCCAAAGAATGGCAGAGGCATTTATGTTAATGTGAACTAGTTTGGAAGCGAGTATGTGTGGCTGAATGGTGTTAAAAGCAGACAAAAATCATATAACATCAGTCGAATGGAGGCTCCCGTTTTTACAACATGCAAAATGGCATCATCAGCACCTCTTTGCCTTCTGTAAGCAAACTGAAAGGGGTCCATAAAATCAGAAACCTGTATTTGAAAATGTGAAAGAAGAGCCCTCTCAAAAACCTTCATGACAAATGAGGTAAGAGCAACTGGTCTTAATCATTCATCACAGATACAGCTTGCTTTTTTTGTACTCAAACCAAGGGGAATCACAGCGCTGGACAGACAACAGTTAGATCCCCTGCCCCCGCCTATCAGGCACCCAATCGCCAGCCCACAGAGAAATACGCAGGTATAGAATAAGACAATCATTTCCATTCCTAATAAGAATGGATCAGGTCTCTTATATAACCCATGTCTTTCTCCGGAACTTAGGAAGTAGGCAGGAGAAACATACATACACAAACATGAAGGTGCGCTACTATATGTGGTCGGGTAAATACCCTGATTTCCCACAGTAGATGCACAGAACATTACACAACAATGTAACGATACAAATTTTGCCTCGAGTTATACATGATACTCACAAACCAGATAGGTGAGGCTAGCGCTGGCAGAATTGTCAGTACTCAAACCAAGGGGAATCACAGCGCTGGACAGACAACAGTTAGATCCCCTGCCCCCGCCTATCAGGCACCCAATCGCCAGCCCACAGAGAAATACGCAGGTATAGAATAAGACAATCATTTCCATTCCTAATAAGAATGGATCAGGTCTCTTATATAACCCATGTCTTTCTCCGGAACTTAGGAAGTAGGCAGGAGAAACATACATACACAAACATGAAGGTGCGCTACTATATGTGGTCGGGTAAATACCCTGATTTCCCACAGTAGATGCACAGAACATTACACAACAATGTAACGATACAAATTTTGCCTCGAGTTATACATGATACTCACAAACCAGATAGGTGAGGCTAGCGCTGGCAGAATTGTCAGTACTCAAACCAAGGGGAATCACAGCGCTGGACAGACAACAGTTAGATCCCCTGCCCCCGCCTATCAGGCACCCAATCGCCAGCCCACAGAGAAATACGCAGGTATAGAATAAGACAATCATTTCCATTCCTAATAAGAATGGATCAGGTCTCTTATATAACCCATGTCTTTCTCCGGAACTTAGGAAGTAGGCAGGAGAAACATACATACACAAACATGAAGGTGCGCTACTATATGTGGTCGGGTAAATACCCTGATTTCCCACAGTAGATGCACAGAACATTACACAACAATGTAACGATACAAATTTTGCCTCGAGTTATACATGATACTCACAAACCAGATAGGTGAGGCTAGCGCTGGCAGAATTGTCAGTACTCAAACCAAGGGGAATCACAGCGCTGGACAGACAACAGTTAGATCCCCTGCCCCCGCCTATCAGGCACCCAATCGCCAGCCCACAGAGAAATACGCAGGTATAGAATAAGACAATCATTTCCATTCCTAATAAGAATGGATCAGGTCTCTTATATAACCCATGTCTTTCTCCGGAACTTAGGAAGTAGGCAGGAGAAACATACATACACAAACATGAAGGTGCGCTACTATATGTGGTCGGGTAAATACCCTGATTTCCCACAGTAGATGCACAGAACATTACACAACAATGTAACGATACAAATTTTGCCTCGAGTTATACATGATACTCACAAACCAGATAGGTGAGGCTAGCGCTGGCAGAATTGTCAGTACTCAAACCAAGGGGAATCACAGCGCTGGACAGACAACAGTTAGATCCCCTGCCCCCGCCTATCAGGCACCCAATCGCCAGCCCACAGAGAAATACGCAGGTATAGAATAAGACAATCATTTCCATTCCTAATAAGAATGGATCAGGTCTCTTATATAACCCATGTCTTTCTCCGGAACTTAGGAAGTAGGCAGGAGAAACATACATACACAAACATGAAGGTGCGCTACTATATGTGGTCGGGTAAATACCCTGATTTCCCACAGTAGATGCACAGAACATTACACAACAATGTAACGATACAAATTTTGCCTCGAGTTATACATGATACTCACAAACCAGATAGGTGAGGCTAGCGCTGGCAGAATTGTCAGTACTCAAACCAAGGGGAATCACAGCGCACCTTCATGTTTGTGTATGTATGTTTCTCCTGCCTACTTCCTAAGTTCCGGAGAAAGACATGGGTTATATAAGAGACCTGATCCATTCTTATTAGGAATGGAAATGATTGTCTTATTCTATACCTGCGTATTTCTCTGTGGGCTGGCGATTGGGTGCCTGATAGGCGGGGGCAGGGGATCTAACTGTTGTCTGTCCAGCGCTGTGATTCCCCTTGGTTTGAGTACTGACAATTCTGCCAGCGCTAGCCTCACCTATCTGGTTTGTGAGTATCATGTATAACTCGAGGCAAAATTTGTATCGTTACATTGTTGTGTAATGTTCTGTGCATCTACTGTGGGAAATCAGGGTATTTACCCGACCACATATAGTAGCGCACCTTCATGTTTGTGTATGTATGTTTCTCCTGCCTACTTCCTAAGTTCCGGAGAAAGACATGGGTTATATAAGAGACCTGATCCATTCTTATTAGGAATGGAAATGATTGTCTTATTCTATACCTGCGTATTTCTCTGTGGGCTGGCGATTGGGTGCCTGATAGGCGGGGGCAGGGGATCTAACTGTTGTCTGTCCAGCGCTGTGATTCCCCTTGGTTTGAGTACTGACAATTCTGCCAGCGCTAGCCTCACCTATCTGGTTTGTGAGTATCATGTATAACTCGAGGCAAAATTTGTATCGTTACATTGTTGTGTAATGTTCTGTGCATCTACTGTGGGAAATCAGGGTATTTACCCGACCACATATAGTAGCGCACCTTCATGTTTGTGTATGTATGTTTCTCCTGCCTACTTCCTAAGTTCCGGAGAAAGACATGGGTTATATAAGAGACCTGATCCATTCTTATTAGGAATGGAAATGATTGTCTTATTCTATACCTGCGTATTTCTCTGTGGGCTGGCGATTGGGTGCCTGATAGGCGGGGGCAGGGGATCTAACTGTTGTCTGTCCAGCGCTGTGATTCCCCTTGGTTTGAGTACTGACAATTCTGCCAGCGCTAGCCTCACCTATCTGGTTTGTGAGTATCATGTATAACTCGAGGCAAAATTTGTATCGTTACATTGTTGTGTAATGTTCTGTGCATCTACTGTGGGAAATCAGGGTATTTACCCGACCACATATAGTAGCGCACCTTCATGTTTGTGTATGTATGTTTCTCCTGCCTACTTCCTAAGTTCCGGAGAAAGACATGGGTTATATAAGAGACCTGATCCATTCTTATTAGGAATGGAAATGATTGTCTTATTCTATACCTGCGTATTTCTCTGTGGGCTGGCGATTGGGTGCCTGATAGGCGGGGGCAGGGGATCTAACTGTTGTCTGTCCAGCGCTGTGATTCCCCTTGGTTTGAGTACTGACAATTCTGCCAGCGCTAGCCTCACCTATCTGGTTTGTGAGTATCATGTATAACTCGAGGCAAAATTTGTATCGTTACATTGTTGTGTAATGTTCTGTGCATCTACTGTGGGAAATCAGGGTATTTACCCGACCACATATAGTAGCGCACCTTCATGTTTGTGTATGTATGTTTCTCCTGCCTACTTCCTAAGTTCCGGGTAAAGACATGGGTTATATAAGAGACCTGATCCATTCTTATTAGGAATGGAAATGATTGTCTTATTCTATACCTGCGTATTTCTCTGTGGGCTGGCGATTGGGTGCCTGATAGGCGGGGGCAGGGGATCTAACTGTTGTCTGTCCAGCGCTGTGATTCCCCTTGGTTTGAGTACTGACAATTCTGCCAGCGCTAGCCTCACCTGTCTGGTTTGTGAGTTGCTTTTTTTGGCACGGGGACAATACAAGAGGTCTTCCACGAACAGGGAACGGCGACACACTGGGTAAGTGACATGTTAAAAATATAGCAAAGAATTCGGTACAGTTGTTCAGCACATAATTCTAACACATTTGATCTAACACCATCTGGCCCAGACGCTTTGTTTGGGTTGGTATGTTTAAGTACGCTAAGCACCTCCTCCTCAGTCACCACAATCACTTCACTTTGCATGTGTTTAGATCCACTAACTAGCATTTCCTTGACCTGTTCCCGCTCATGCTCAAATTCATGACAATCGAATCTTGCATAGAACTGATTTAAGTCGTTGGCATAGTCCGTAGTTTTGCTCAACACTACAACAGCTTTTTTTCTTCTTGTTCCCACCCATCAGATTCATACCCTCCCATACCCGTTTCATGTTACCAGTCTCAAACTGTTTTTCTATCTTTTTTCGATATGTTTCCTTCCCCTTCCTAAGCTCCCCTTTCAGTTCTTTTTGTACTTTCCGTAACTGTTCTTTGTTCTTGTCTTCAAAAGCTTTCTTCTTTCTGTTTAAGACCTCCTTGATGTGTTTTGTGACCCAAGGCTTGTTGTTGGAATAGATTTTAACAGTTTCTTTTTAGGCACAACACTGTCTACGCAGAAATTTATGTAGCTGCAAACGGTGTCTGCCAGCTCGGCAACGTCGCTTGTAGTGTCCGTAAAAACATTCCATTCGGTGCAGTCATAGCAACCTTTCAGGGCATCTTTAGCTGCTGTGGACCACTTCTGTACTGTCCTGGTAACCGGCGGCTCGCGTTGTACGCGTTGTGTATACCGTGGCACTAATTTAAATTAAGTTATGATCAGACCGTCCTAGAGGGGGCATCGGAACATCGACGTACGAATCTCTGACATCACACTAAAACACGTCAAGAGTTCGGTACCCTCGTGTTGTACACGTCACCTGTTGGTGGAACCCTGGAAGAACATTCTTTAAATTACAGTGATTGACGTCACCCGTGACACATTTGAACGCGATCGGGCGCGCAAGTGTCAAGATCATGCAGATGTTTAGCGATGATATCAGCGGCAACTTTCTCGTTAGCTGATGGTGGTACGTACACGTGTGAAAATTTCCGCGGAAGGTAATACGGGCGTGCGCTTAATGTCATGTGTTGTATGGGCAGACAGTGAATTTCCCCATGAGTTATTAATATGAAGTATTATTGTGTTGTATTGTATTGTATTGTATTGTATTGTATTGATTTCAACGTCTGGCAAACAGAATGTGTACGTTAGCGACATGTTGTTCGGATTACACCACTTCTCGTTTACGTACACACAAAGTCCACCCACTTCTTTTTCCCTGAATCTTTATGTCTGTCATATATGAATGAATAAAATCCATCAATTGCAACACTATTATCTATTATGTTGCTATGTAGGCAGGTCTCAGTAAAGCACATCATGCTGCACGTTCGAAAATGTTCAGTATGTAGTACATTCGCATAGAGTTCATCGAGTTTGTTTTGCAATGACTGTACGTTACCAATGATGGCAGAAGGCAGAAACGGTTTGAAAGCTCGTCTTTTGTTCCTTGCTCACACCCCGCCCTTACTGCCCCGCTTCCTGATCTTCATCTCGGATGGCAGGTCTAGAGAAGGTCGCACAACCATCGGGGATGAACGAATATCGAGCAGCTCCGCCATGTTGTACCGGATTGGAGTTGTCAAAGGACGAAAAGAAACTTTCGTCAATCCCATACTGGAGACCAAACTAGCCACCAGCAGGCACACCACTGCATTTCTTGTCCGACTATTATTAGAATATTGTTGAAGAGAATGTGTTCACCACCTTACAAGTGACAGCAGCTGCGTGTACCACGTAGAAATTCATGGTTATTAGAAAATACATTGGGTGTCATTTTTCATTGTGTCGTGATACTTTTAGCACAAGTGTCGTAATTAAGTTCAGTCGACAGAAGCTGATATGCACAAGTACACATGTTCTATGTTTCTGTCGAACATTGTTTGTAATAATCAATAAACATCCTTATTGGGACGTAGTGTAGCGCATAAATGACAGGCATAACTGCCCTTGTAAAGAAAGTGTGAATATTTTAACACCATTTCACAAGAAAAGAAGAAACAAAGCTGTTTCCATTGTTGTGTCTTGCCTTGTCTTCGATATTATGGTGCATATCGTAGTTTTCATTTAATAAATTGAACGCACATGCACACGCACGCACGCGCGCGCGCGCGTGTGTGTGTGTGTGTGCGTGTGTGCCACATGCACGCCCAGGCATATGCCTGTATCTTTGTTAATAAAATTCTTCCACACGCGTGTGCTTACGCAAGGTGTTGCCCATGAAATTGATCTTTTAACAAAAAAATAAGTCCAAAATGAGATTTGTCGTCGGAACGCGATTCAAAGCGAGAGCAAAAGGATAAAACAATGTTATTAGAATAGAATTTATGGCTGTATGAAAAAAAGCTGAAACCTCGTCAATGGGTTCATTATTTTGTGGTTACTGTATGGGTGGCGTTTATTCACACTCATTGAAAAAAAAATGCGTATCTTTGAATGACCTCTATTGTCAACGAATAACAACTATATAATGCTAGCTTTAATGAGATCTTTATTAGCTTCAACGCGAAAAAAAGGAACTCGTCTTTTAACCCTTCGTTGCCAGTGATCACGAATCAGGCGTCTGAATGTTTAACACATTGTGTCCCAGGTACGAAATACCCTCATTTTGGAGTCGTCCTCAGAGGACTGCATTACAATTAAGGAGACAGATATCAACGATGATAGTTCAAGGGTGTGCCAGAATATCCTGGCACCACTCTTGAACTATCATGGTCGATCTATATCTAGCTGTGGTGTGTCGGGACTGAATGAGTTAATTTGGCGTAAAGAACAATGAAGTAAACAAGACGAAACTAGGCACAATGAACATCCCGAAAATGTACAACGTTTAGGTCTAAACGTCTTTTGTCCACCACGAAGGTGATTTCAAAAACCGGCCACTGATTAAGGTCTGAACCCAATTTTGACCCCAGCTGGATTCAAACCCACGACTATTGGGACGAGAGTCGAACGCTCTACCACCGAGCCACCCAGCTTCCAACAAAGAACACAGGGCTAACGACTGCGGAGGCTAATGATGGTCTATGTCTTTTGCAGCTGGGTGGCTTTCGCCTTGCTCCGGCAGTTAAGGGGTTAATTCATTTTATGTTACTCTATATCACTTTTGCGGCGAAAGGTCTCAAGATGTACTAGCAAAAATGGTTAACGGAATTTGAAATGTGTGTTCTGACCCGTGATTTTGGACCTTTGGGCTCTAGTCCGTAAGGTCCGAAATCACAGACAAGCACAAATTGTGAGCTTAACCCCTTCCCTGCCAATGTACGTCCATTTTCTTTATGAAATCTGTGTTCACTGAACGACGAAAAACCACAACTGTCCAAAGAACGTGGACAGAAAAGAGGTCTCAGCAAGAGGCATAGATCTTCATGAGCCCCCGCAGTCGCGGGGGCTCATGAGGATCTATGCCTCTTGCAGTCAGATCGCGTTCACTTTTTCTCGGCAGTGAAGGGGTTAATTTTTTGTTTTGTCCGCAGTCGATGTGGTCCTGGCACAGATCTCTTGTTCAACACAGATGAATCGTGCTGGGCGGCATCACACAGCGACCGAGACCGGCACAGCTAGAGAATGATAGACTGAATTCAAAAGATATTGCCTTGATTCGCCAGGTGCACGACCCTTAACTCATTAGAGACGGGCTGCAACAGGGTATGTGGCTTTTCGCCGCGTATCCGGATGCGGCACGTTTGGACGGAGTTAACCAGGCCTCAGCTTCATTGCAACCACCGCTATTGTGTGAACCGCACCGATGGCAGCACGCGCAAGAGGGATTAATTAATAATGCCATGTTCTGTGTGCCTGATGTCTCATCTACAGGCGTTACGTGTGGCAAACACCCATGTCGAGGTCACGACGGGAATGAGATAAGCTCTGAAAATGATACGCCTCAACCCACATCCAATACGGATCGAGGGTTTCGTTTCATCAACTGATCTAACTGATTGAGATCAGTTAGAGTCGATCAGGATTGCATAACCCTTTGTTGGGGACACGGCCCAGCACCCAACGCAGATTCTCAGAGTAGCAAACGACGCAGTGGGCCGTGTGATAGGAGAGGGAGAGGGGCAAAGGTAGCGGAGGGAGGGGTTGAGTGTGTGCTTGTGGGGGAGGGGGGAGGGGGGCATCTTTCTGTACCTTTTCAGTACCTAGAAAATTCAAACATCACGCAGGATGTGTGACAACAGAGGTCTGGAAATAGGTCGACCATGCTTGCTCATAAGTGGTGTCAAAATTGCTTGGCGCCGTTAGGCGCCAAGCTATTTTGACACCACTCTTGAACAAACATGGGCGATCCTTATCCTTATCTTACTGACGTGCGTCAGAACTGAACGGATGAACTGTGCACATTTCAAGCCAACGCCAACTTACTGTACTAAACACCAGCAGAGCCTCATCAGCACCTCATCAGCATGCAGGGGCTATCCAGTGCCCAGAAGGTCATCGGGCCGACGACGGTTGCCTTGGGCCGACAGTTAACAACAAAGACCACATTTAAAACTTGGAATCTGAGCCGCTGTCCTTATCAGCCCTCTGGTATTGACGTCATAACTGTAAGACAAACAGAAGAAATTCTTCATTGGAGCTTAACTGCTGTTCTTTTGAACGAGGTCTAATTTGTTAACTCATTCGAGACGTGCCACCTCCGGATACGCAGCATAAGCTCCGTATCCGGAGGCGGCACGTCTCGAATGAATTCATGTATATAAACTCAGCAGAGGCAGTGGATCTGGGGGTGGGGGTCGGGGGGTGGGGGTGGGGGTGGGGGTGGTGATCCAGCGGTTCCGGAACTGACCCTCACCCCAGAGTAAAAAGTCTTTAAATTTTATAAGAAAGTCCCTTTTTGGGGGAGTTTGGATCCTCTCCCTCTCTGTTTGATTTTGTCGGGAGGATCTTGGTCCCAAACGAAAAGCTGGAACTCCCCCCCCTCCCTCTCGAGGTAACTGATCCGCCCCTGCACATCTGTTACCTCTGAAAGCCAGTAAATGTGTGTTGGTTGACGAGTGCTGGTTTGTGTAGTTCCTGTTGTACAATACCGCTTAAACAGACTTGAAGGCTTGATAACGCTGCTAAAAGGCTTCATAAAATGTATCGGGAATAGTCGTAACTTTCTTTTACCCTCGTCACCCCAAAAGAGTGATAATACTTGTGTTGTATGTTTTTTTTTTGTTTTTTTTGCCTATTCATTATATTTTATTAGTTCTACGTGTGCGGGTGCCGCGTGTTTGGGTGTATGTATGCACTCTTGCTTGTGCATGCTTTGTGTATTATACGTATTTCGTTTCATTTAAGCGCACGTACACAAACGAGCAAAAGAAATGCGACATTTTTGGAATCCAAAACTGTCGCATTTCTTTGGCTCGCCGGTATATTTGTATTTTCCCGTTCAAATTTGTATTGCCCCTGTATGGAATCAATAAAATTCTTCTTTTTTCAACTTGACGATGACCATTTGCGCACTGCGTCTAACTATGTGGCATACGTGTCCAGTCATTCTCAATTATATTTCGTTTATCTCCGCTCATTTGTGTTTCTTTTCTCTTTCATATCTCTTTCTTTTTGGGGCGATAGGGGGTAGGGGTGGGGGGTGGGGTGGGGGATGGGTGGGTGGGTGGGGGGTTTAAGGGGTGGGGGGGGTGTAAGGGGGGCAGGGAGCGGCCGACAATCATGATGATGGTGATGACGATAATAATGACTTGTCTATTTGTATAGCACGCTAACGCATCCATCAATGGAACAGAACTGAGAAGGAAAACAGAGGCAGAACAAAAATGGAGTTTGGAAGCGCATAAGTCTCTACGCCTTCGATACACCCCTGCTTCTTTCTACACAGACACAAACATAGGTCATCTTGTTCAACGTCATATTTTTCATTTTGTCATTTAGTGTTGAAGAGTCTTAAATAATAATAATTAAAAATAATAATTACGGTATTTATAATGCGCTTATCTTATAATAATTATAACTCTAAGCGCGCACTCACAACTCGCGCACGCATGCGCACGCTTTAGACAATGACTTGCGTACCACAAACAGTGGAATACATTACGACGGTCAGCTTGGGGTGGGGAGTGTGGTGATATAGTGCTAAAACTGCTGAAAGAGGTGAGTTTTGAGGGCGGACTGGAAGGAGGAGAGAGAGTGTTTCTGACGGAGAGAGAGTGGGAGAGTGTTCCAGGTGGATAGACCGTAGTCTTGTCACATTATGGCATAAAGCTGAAATATCAGAGTACAAATCACTTTCGTTTGCTCTAACTCATTCAGCCCGACGGCCGTATTTCCCAAATTTTGGAGGCGTCATCTAATGACTATGCACCAGTTGCAGGAGATGGATCGACCATTATAATTCAAGGGTAGTGTCTGGCACTACCCTTGAATTATCTTGGTCGACCCATCTCCTGCTGTAGTGCGTCAGGGCTGAATGAGTTAAACTCTAGCAGTTTTGTTTGTTTAGATACGCTGTTTTAAATATTACATTTCGTGTTTCAACATCGGGTGCCATGATAAAAGCCATCTCTATGAAGCAATACGTTTCAAAAGGGGGAAAAAGCATCGTAGTATACATTTCATATGAAATCGATCTCTTCTAGGCAAGAAAAGTTTAGTGCCGACAAAATCTTAACCAGCTTGCAAGAGGTATAGATTCACATGAGCCCCCGCAGTTGCGGGGGTTCATGAGGATCTATGCCTCTTGCCGAGACCCTTTTGAATCCATGTTCCTGGGAAAGCTAGGACATTTTGGTGTTGAATTAACAACGAATGCAGAAACACAATTTGCGTGAACTGGCACTGAAAAGTTTAATAACTTTAAACTGTCCTCGGTATGTAATACAATACCTAAACTTTTGTTTCATTATGAAGTTTCGCTGCCAATGACCAAGAATTCGCGTCGAAACCCACTACACACTTACAAATGGGTCCATAAGTCTACTACCAAAGTATGCGCATAAGCCTATTACTATTGTAACGCACGCAGACTTGCCCCAGTCGCACGTACAGACTCTCGCACAACAGACGCACACACCGCCACTGACTCAGTCGGGCGCATTCACGCGGTAAAACTCAACACACTAGCTCTCTTTCTTATGTGGACTTTAATAAATGATAAACAATAAAAGAACGCTCAAAAGATTATCAAAACTATGTACAACACTTCTTCTCACTACAAGTACATCACCACCACATACACGTACAAAATGTAAATGCCAGGCTAGGTAATTGTCTCTCATAATTCAACCTGTTTGCTGGTGTTCTCGCTTGGTAACGTTCTGTCCTTTCACGTCTAGGCGTGTCTTTCGTCGCACGATTCCGAGTCGTCCCGTTTCTCGTACCGTGGACGTCCTCTTAACTCGCTGTAGCGCAGTCCTTGCTGACCGGGGTGTTTCGGCACCGGTCGCTCACTCCTTGAGCGAAGAGATGACCTTACAATAGGTCCCTCGGCGGTAGCCTCTGGTGACTGACGTCTCGGCGTCCGTCGCTCCGCCCCCGACAAGCACTCTGAATAATAAAGTCCTAAATCATAACACTTGCTAAACACACACATATTGGATGATATGCGATACATTACGTAACCTGGCTGATGCACATAACTCTTACACGTTCATTCACAACACGCAGGTGCTTCATAACCGGAACTACTTTCGTAACACCCCATAACTCCGTCACTACATTGAAACAGACTATAACCCAACACTCGCCATACCTTCTTTCATACATTAGAAAAGACTATACTTAACCGACCACGTAATACCGTCATAACGACTTGGGCACACACACCTAACATTCCTTAGTTATCCATCTCGGTAAATAACCACATAGGAAAAACACCTGTTACCTCAACGAATTCCAAATCCACATAACTGAACCAAACCAGTCAACGCTACACAACCGAATTAATTCTTACTAACGCATACTATCTTTAACTCAGTAGCTATTGATAATACATATACAACACATACCTGAATTCTAGGTTTCAGAGTCTTGGAATACGGTGTATCTGACAAACCTCCGTCCACAATGACAGCCTAGCCCGCACTGACTTCCTTACAATTCTGTTCGCCTGAACTCTCACTAAAACCCCCGTGCAAACGTTTTCCTACGATTTCACGTGGGCCTTGCCCCCCCACGGAATATCTGTCACAAGGCAAACCGCTGACAAAACCGTACCATGCAAAACTCTCTGTGTGAACCCTATGCGTGAGTATATAGTTTCATCACAACTATAATTATAGAACCTTTCAAGACTACTTTTACATAAAAAACAATCCCACTCCAAAATTATGTCATAATCTGACAGCGCTAAGCTTTCTGGGATATCATGGTGCACTAGAGTGTGTGATTGTTCGCCAAAAAAACACATATTCTACATTTGAATGGAAAGCTCACGTCCTGCACGTAGAAAGGCCACGCACAATCCGATATTACACCCATTTTCCCATTATTTATTTCGGAATAAGAAGTTTAGATCGCTCAGAGTACGTGAGAGGTTTACATACCGAAATACCACAAGAATGCGAGGGAAACAACTTCACGTTTGTACTGTAATGTAGATTTCTGTTTCGTATTACACTTTGTTGTTTCATATGTTGCAACCCTGCATGAGGTCCCCCTGCATGAGGTCCTTATCCAGTGCTGGCAGGACGGTGAGGTACCACAAGACATCAGGGATGTCAAGATCACCACCCTCTACAAGAACAAGGGCGAGAGAAGCGATTGTAACAACTACAGAGGCATCTCCCTTCTCAGCATTGTCGGCAACGTCTTTGCCCGGGCCATCTTGATCCGTTTGCAGAAGCTGGCAGAAATTGTCTATCCCAAGTCACAGTGTGGCTTCTGAGCTGAGCGGTCAACGGTAGATATGGTCTTCTCCTTCCGTCAACTCCAGGAGAAGTGCAGGGAACAACACATGCCTCTGTATGTAGCTTGTATTGACCTCACCAAAGCCTTCGACATGGTCAGTGGAGATGGTCTGTTCAAAATCCTCTCACAGATTGGATGCCCACCCAAACTGCATAGTATGATACAATCCTTCCACACCAACATGAATGGGACAGTGCAGTTCAACGGCAGCACATCCGAACCCTTTGACGTATGCAGCGGAGTCAAACAAGGCTGCGTCCTTGCCCCTAATCTCTTTGGGATCCTCTTTGCTGCCCTGCTCAAGCATACCTTTGGTAATGCAACAGAAGGAATCTACCTGCGAACCAGATCACTTGGCAAACTTTTCATCCTTGCCCCCCTCAAAGCCAAGACAAGGATGCGCGAAGCCCTCATCATGGACATGCTGTTCGCTGACGATGCGGCAGTTTCGACCCATACCCAGCAGGAACTGCAGTAACCAATGGACCGATTCTCTCAGGCTTGCAAGGACTTCGGACTGACTATCAGTCTAAAGAAGACAGGACAGGACACAGAGACACCGCCATTCATCACCATTGACAACTACGAGCTCGACGTCGTCCACTAGTTCACGTACCTTTGGTCCACCCTCACCTATAACCTCTCTCTGGACATCTAGATCGACAAGAGGATCGGGAAGGCTGCTGCAACTCTTGCACGCCTCACAACTCGAGTGTGGACAAATCCCAAGCTGACTGTGAAAACAAAGATGGCTGTGTACAACGCCTGCGTCATCAGCACACTGCTATGCGGCAGTGAGACATGGACCACATATGGTAGACAGGAGAGAAGACTCAACACCTTCCACCTGAGAAGCATCCGCCGTATCCTGGGCATATTTTGGCAAGATAGAGTGACCAACATCGAAGTCCTGTCACACGCTGGCCTTTCCAACATGTACATCCTACTCAGACAAGGTTCACCGCATGGAAGATGGCCGCATCTCAAAAGACATCCTCTACAGAGAGTGGCAGTTGGGAGAAGAAACAATGGTCGCCCCAAGCTACGATTTGTAGATGTCTGCAAGAGAGACATGAGAGCACTGGACATTGACACTGGGTCCTGGGAACGCCTTGCGGATGACCGTGCAAAGTGGAAAAGTATCAGGGGAAGAGAAGATGTTGAAAGCAGAAGCAGACAAGCGGGCACGCAGAAAGGAGTGCAACAACTCCATCAGACCAGCGACCACGTACATTTGTGATCTTTGCAGCAAGGACTGCCACTCACGCATTGGCCTCTACAGTCACAAAAGATGCTGCTTCAAATCCAGCTAAGCAGGCAATCAGATCAGAACAACTAGGATGCATTATCTATGGTCGATTCAGACCAACAGAAGCCCATTATATTATTATGTTGCAAGTTAAATTTCATCCTATTTTGTTATTGCTGTGCAAAATGGACATTTGTTACGAATTTTATTTGTTGATTCATCTGTTGAGTTAGTGTTATTCTGTACATTTTACGAAAATAAATGCGTCGCTACTGTTCAAAAGATGGCTTCGACCAACATCGCTATTCTGCGGTTGTGAAAGGTTCTATAGAAGTGGAGTATTTGTATACGTTCCGCGCTCGGTGACTACGGATCAAACAGTTGCAGAAGTGTTAGCCGCTCGGTCTGTCTAGAAATGATAGTATACGAACACTCCACTTCTATGCTATAATAGTGATAAACTAATGGTATGCACACATTGAGGCACCGGACTGTATTCCGCATTCTAGGTTTGATTACTAGACTGATGAAGCCATAGAATGCTACGACATTTGCTTATAAAGTTTCACAAACTGTTAAAAAAAAAAATTAAAAAAAAAAAACAAAAACAAACAAACAAACCAGAATGCTTTTATCCCCCACAAATTGCGCACTAAACGCAACTCGTAGCTGAGGGATCACGAGATCGGAAACCGGCGTATTCTTCAACTATTGCGAGGGAAGGGAGGCATTTACCGGTAACGTTGTTGATGATCTAACTGAAACCAGCCTTGCAAGAGGCATAGATTCTCATGAGCCCCTGCAGCCGCTATAAAGGAAATCTTTGTCTCTTGTAACAGAAATTGTGTGGGTGAGCCACAGCCTCAGTTATGCCGTTATCTTTTACATTCAGCGTTGAATCGTCGGCAAAAGCAATACACGGTACAAGTAGACCGATCACTATGTGCAGCGTAATGCCTGATGAGCTTCCCAAGTAAGCAAAAAGACCCTCGGGCCGACGTCGGCCCGAGGGTCTTTTTGCTTACTGGGTTACTGTGTCTTTCTGCGACCTTTCAAGCTAACGAAGCACTGCCGGCTCTCTGTAGCTTTGTCCAGATCCATGTTATGCAAATGTCGCGGTAAAGGGAATAAATTAAATAGAAGCGAGTTGCCCGTGCAGACAATTTGCACGCGATTCTGTGTTACGTTTCAGGGCCATGGCAGACGTACTGCTGATTTCTCTCGCTCAAATGGATGCGATCAGGACTAAATAATGTGACATCTACCCCATTATCCAATTAAGCTAAGAAGCATGAGCGGTTCCGAAGTATGTCCCAATGCGTAAAAGGCCACCGGGCCGACGTCGGCCCGATAGTGTTTTGCGCATTGGCCGGGAAGCTCACTTAGCATTAAAATGTAAGGCTAAAAAGTGAATCACCTCTTTACTGCTTCTGGCGTGTGTGTGTGTATGTGTGTGTATGTGTGTGTGTGTGTGTGTGTGTGTGTGTGTGCCAGTATGTGTGTGTGTGTGTGTGTGTGTGTGTGTGTGTGTGTGTGTGTCTGTGTCTCTGTGTGTGTGTTTGCGTGAGTGCATGCACGCGCCATTTAATTTGTTTCAGGGGGGAGAGAGAGAGAGAGAGAGAGAGAGAGAGAGAGAGAGAGAGAGAGAGAGAGAGAGAGAGAGAGAGAGAGAGAGAGAGAGAGAGAGAGAGAGAGAGAGAGAGAGAGAGAGAGATAATGACAATGAATCTTTATTTTTCAAGGATAAAAAGATTTAGGTCTAAATTCCATTTTGTCCTTGCTAAACTACTTACACAAACACTCACAGGGCCGCACGCACTGACACACCATAAGCGCCCAACAAGGCGAGTCATACTGGCTGCCCCCCTCTATCAGCTGCCGCTCGAAAGCGACAGCTGGGATACAACCAGTGTGGAGAGAGAGAGAGAGAGAGAGAGAGAGAGAGAGAGAGAGAGAGAGAGAGAGAGAGAGAGAGAGAGAGAGAGAGAGAGAGAGAGAGAGAGAGAGAGAGAGAGAGAGAGAGAGAGAGAGAGAGAGAGAGAGAGAGAGAGAGAGAGAGAGAGAGAGAGAGAGAGAGAGAGAGAGAGAGAGAGAGAGAGAGAGAGAGAGATGATGATGATGATGAAACTTTATTTTTCAACGGTAAAAAGTTTTGACAGAAAACAAATCGTCATTTTACAAACTTGCCGTTGCTAACATCTACAGGATAAAAAAGAAGGGAAACTATAAAATATATATGTACATACAAAACCCAATAGCATCATTATATACAGAAAAAATAATAATACTCATCACACACACATGCACACACGCACGCACGCGCGTCGCTCACACATACACCCACACGCACAAACAAACACGAGCACACACACACACGCGCACACACATAATTTATAAAAACCATCTGTATGAAATACGTGAGGTACCGGAAATATTACAGTACCTGAGAAACGTACTAAGTCTGACTCATCAGGTAATCAAAAAGTTTTGTTTTAAAACTTCCTGGTGAGGTAATAGTTTTCAAATGTGCAGGGATGGAATTCCAAGCAAACGGACCAGAGAATGACATACTAGTTTTAAAAAGGTCAATTCTTGGCAGTGGTAGGGGTAAGGTATTGTTTCTTGAGGTCCGTTCACGTTCTTGGTGAGATATAAATTTAGTGGTTAGATACTGGGGTGTCATATTATTCAGTATCTTATGCATATAGACGCATTTGTTTAATGTAAGTTGCTGACGTAGACCGAGAATGTTTAAATATCTAAATTTGTCTGTGGTAGGGATGGGGCGTCTATCTATCATTTTTGCTCTTTTGTATATGGAGTTTAATCTCTTCATGTGGACATCACTGCAGCCGTCCCACACTGTGGAGACATAATCAACATGGGACTTTATATGAGCATGAAAAAAACAATTTACGGGTATTTGTATCCGTTACATGTCTAAGCTGGGACAATAAGAAAGTGTTTTTAGCAATGGTCTTACAAACAGCATTTATATGGGTCTCCCAGCACAGTTGATCATCAACATGTATTCCTAAGAATTTACGCTCAGTGACTTGTTCAACAGGTTCAGCGTTTAATTGTAATTGTAATGGCTGTAGTCGGCGTTGATGTTTTTGCCGCGTGGCGATTAAGATACTCTTTGTTTTTGCTGGGTGAAGAACCATATGGTTCTGTCTACACCAGTCAGATACCTCATTGAGACTGCATTGTAAACTATGGCTAATGTCCGTCGTTTTTTTGCCAGAAACATGAAGACTCGTATCGTCAGCAAATAGATTACAATTAACGTCAGAATTAGTGATATGCAACGGTAGATCATTAATAAATAGTATGAATAGAAGAGGGCCCAAAATAGATCCCTGGGGGACGCCGTATTTTACATCTCCTTGCTTAGAGTATCTTCCATGGGCGTACACCATTTGTTTTCTGTCTTCGAGATATGATCGGAAGAATTCTATAGCGGTTGCGTCCAAGTGATAAACTGTTAGCTTATTTAGGAGAATGTCATGGTCCACAAGGTCAAACGCCTTTTTAAGGTCTAAGAAAACTGCTCCTGACATCAGGCTTTTATTGATTGATTCCAGCCAGCTGTCTACAATATGTGTCAGTGCTGACTGACAAGAATGTTTCGGTCTAAAACCAGACTGGTGAATATTAAGTAATTTACCTTTTCCCAGAAAAACAAGGAGATGTTTTTGAATGTGCTTTTCAAGGGGTTTTGACAAAGCTGACAGAAGGGAGATTGGACGATAGTTATTAATATCTTCAAGATCTTTTGATTTAGGGATTGGGATTACCTTTGCTTCTTTAAGAATGGTTGGAAATGTACTTTGCTTTATGCAGAGGTTGAAAATATATGTTAGTGATTCTACTGTATACGGTAATGAGATTTTTAGGGTTTCATTATCAATACCATCAATACAATCAGACTTTTTGTTGGGCATGCTAGAAATATATCTGCCGACTTCCGCAACTGTAATATCAGGGATGGTGAAAGTATTTGATATAGTTGTTTTTTTAAAGTGTTCTCTGAGAGAACTCGGCACTTCATACGGTTTACTGTTATTTGCAGCTGACAATGCCAATATTTCGGCTGTCGTTAAGAAATGGTTATTTAATATATCAGCTGACATATGAGATGGGATTTCGGGTGCTGATTTACCCTTTGTTATGACGTTCAGAGCTTTCCAAACAGATGCCGTGTCCTTTTTGTCTCGAATCATTTGTTGGAAAAAGGACTTCTTAGACGCTCTAACTAAATATTTGACACGATTGCGTTGTGTTTTGTATTCTTCGTACTTTTGCTCTTTTATCAGTTTGTCTCTAAATGACATGGCCTGCTTGATATCCACTGTTAACCACGGTGGTATGGTGGAATGTTTAACTCGTTTTTCACGTATTGGCGCATGTTTATTGAGTACACTGAGAAACAGATCCATCCAGCACGACAAGGCACTGTCAGGAGATTGGTGATCATAAACCTCAGTAAACGAAGCATTGTGCAGGTCCCACAGAAATTTGTCTTTATTAAAGTGTTTAAAGGAGCGATATTTTATAGTTTTATGTCTTTTAGTTTGTTGCTTGTCTAGTTTCATGGAGACGTTACAACATACTGGGTTATGATCGCTAACAGCTAAGGAGGGAACCTGCACATTTGATATTGTATCGTCATTTGTCACGTAAATGTGATCAATTAAGGTTGAGGATGTAGATGTGGTTCTAGTGGGGTTTTTAACTAATTGTTTTAAACCGAATAAGGCTGTTGTTGATGCCCATGCAGCATGGTGCCCTTTGGGCTTAAGTAGGTCAATGTTAAAGTCGCCCAGAAGAACAATGTTATCTTTACTTTGATTAACTTTATCCATCATTTCTACGAAGTCATCATACCAGTCCCAGGTGGCTGCTGGATTTCTATAGATAAAGCCAACCAGGACTGTGGGGGATTTAGATGTTTTCACCTCGACCCATAAACTTTCAACTTCGGCTGACTCTAAGTCCTGTCGTCGTTTAACGTTACTAATTATCGAATCATGTATATATACTGCTAGTCCAGTGTGCTGGGGACTTGAGGCATCTCTGCGGAGTACTGAGAAGTTTGGAACTGAGATGGAGTTATCCCTGACAGTGCTTTTGAGCCTCGACTCGGATACACCAAAAACATGAAAATGTGTTGGCGTGTTTAAGAACACAGACAAATCTGGCACCTTATTAACTAAATGGTAAATGTTGAGGTGACCAATTCTCAACTCATCAGGTCGTTGTGGGGCAGTTTTTACATTATATTTTGGCATGTTGGTAACAGAACAAACGTAGCAATAATATTCCCAAAAAATAATAAAAATAATGTCAATGTATAATGAATAAGAAAGCGACAAGAAAACGTAGGAAAAACAACAGCAACAACAATAAAGCAAAATTAAAATGTTTTTGACTCTCGTGGTCAGAGTCCGCTGCGAGTTCGAATTGCTTGGTAATGTCAGATACAAAATAAAAGGCTCGACAGCTATGTAGAAAGAATCAGAAAATAAAAAAACACTTCCAAGCGCACCTAGGTACGCTCGCCCGATGCTGCAGTTCCTAACTACTATTATAGTAATAATCGCACATCAAAATAAAATGGACTTCTATAATTTAAAGCAAAACAACAACAACAACAAAAAAAGTCACTGCGACTTTAAAATCAAGCACAGCTAACTACGGACAGAACAAAACCGCAGTCATTAAAGTCGAAAATGTAATTCTAGATAAAAAAAAAAAGCTCAATTCAACTCGACTCGAGGATTAATGTCACAAAGAGATCCACGAAACACGCACAATAGAACTTTGGCAAGGCTGCGAGAAAACTACTAAAAAAACAACAAAAACTGTCTGAAATACACGCTGTCAAATAAGAAGGGTGTGTCCTACGACTGTCTAACACAAGCTGTCAATCTAGAGACTCGTGTCCTAATGTCCGGCGCGTGGTCTAAATTTCTGCAGCAGAGAAAACAAGGCTGCGCAGTCACTTTCACTAAGCTGGGGCACTCCTGGGGGCGGGGGTAGTGGGGGATATGGAAATACGGAGGGATTAGAGTACGGGTACACCGGTCGGCCGTCTGCTACGAAGATGGGGGGGGGGGGGGGGGCCCATGGTTGGTGTGGAGTAACCGTAGGGTGGCCGCTGTGACTTCTGTTCCGGAGCAGTTCCGGCCTTTGATCCACCGCTATGTTGGGTGACTAGCGGCGTGCAGTCGGCTTGACTGCAGTCTTTTTCCACAGTATGCTCCTGTCGGAATCTGGGTGCAAGGCTGGAACTGACTGGGCGCTGAGAGCGTCGGTCTCTTTGAGGCTCTTTGTCTTTGGCACCAGACTTGCCGTGTGTGTCACCGTGCCCAGGTAGCTGTTCATGGTGGCGAGACTTTGGGTGATTTGATTCTGGCCGGTCTGCGTTGTTGGAGGTGCGGCCAGAGTACGAACGCTTGATGTTGACAGCGAGAGCACTGGTGCCCCGCTTGTTAGGATGGATGGCGTCTCTGAACCAGCCGCTCTTTACCTCGCCGGTTCTTGTAGAGAAGGCGTAGTCATTGTCAACAAACTTGACCTAGAGGGATGCGCACATTTCCCTCAGGCAGAGGTTGGTGTCAGTGATACATGGGTCTGGCTGCTGACGCTGGTTGTTCGTAGGCAGGATGGAAGACATGGAGATTTCTGCCTTGGGGAAGACTCGTCTGGCAGCAGAAATCACATCCTTCCAGCCCTTCTTGCCGATGACGAACCCACGCTTACAGTCGTTGATGCCAACGTGTATGACGATTGTGCTGACTGTATTCGTGGGTTCGGCATCATGAAGGCGCTGTAGAATGCCGGTTCTGTCGAGGCCCGACACTGACACGACCTGTGCCTTGTCAGTGCCAGTGACGGACATCAGCTTTCCGTGCAGACCGCGTAGGACAGAGTCACCTAAAAGCAGCGTCTGGGTGACAGGCTTTAGCTCTGGAATCCCAGTACGGTCGGTGGGTTTGTCAGAGCCTGGAGAGGGTCGGGGTGTTGGTACCGGCTCCTTGTGCTCGGGCGTTTGCCGGATAGCAGTGTTGTCGTGAGCTGGACGCGGGGGTTCAGATGTGGTCGTGGTGGCAGGGGATTTGGAGGTGGCAGGCGATTTTTCCGGCGCTTGCTTTGCCTCGGTGTTGGAGGGAGGAGAAATGCCTTTCTTGCTGCCTTTCTTGCCGGTCCTCGATCCCTCCTTCTCCCCCTCCAGCTGGGTGATTCGTTGTCGGAGGTGTCTAATTTCAGTTTGCAGCGCATCCACCTCAATATTGTAGGCGTGGCGGATCTCTCCAACTGCTGACCGGAGAGCAGCTATCTCTGCCATTACGCGCTCCATGGCCAGGGGGTCTGGGTTGAGGACAACAGGGCAGACCGTCTGGCACGCAGACTCGATAGCCATGACATCAGCAGGGGCAGGAGGCTGAGTGCCAATGCCGCCGACGTCAGATGTGATGGCAGCACAATCGCTGTCGATGCTGTCGTTGGTTATGGTGCCAGCGCCGCCGACGTCGGAGGTAGGGGCAGCACTAGCTTTGCTGACAATGGTAGAGATAGTGATAGCGCCAGTGCCGCAGTTGTCGGAGGTGAAGGCACTGTTGTTGCAGTTGTTGTAGGTGGTTGTGATGGTAGTACCAGTGCCGCCGACGTCAGACGTAGGGGCAGCACTAGCTCTGTTGTCGCTGTCGTTGGTGGTGAAAGTGCCAGTGCCAGTGCCGCCGACGTCAGACGTAGGGGCAGCACTAGCTCTGTTGTCGCTGTCGTTGGTGGTGCCAGTGCCAGTGCCGCCGACGACTGAGATAGGGGCAGCACAAGCTCTGTTGTCGTAATTGAAGTTTTACACCCTAAAAAAAATGGCAAAAAGGGAGGAAATTTTAAAAAATATTTCTGGTGGAAAAGTTACTACATGCACCGGAAGCAATTGCCCTGTGTGGCCACAGACAGACAGAGATGGGGTGGGGTTGGAGGTGGGGGACACAATTAATTAATCCGGAGACAGCTGTTGGTTGTAATGGTTCCGGACCCATCCTATCTAGTTCATTTCAGTTATTTTAATGCACTTAACAGATCCTAACTTTTGTAACGCAGTTTAGATGTACGCCTTTACGATCCTCTTTATTTATGTTCACATTTCAAATTGGACGTTGTCGAGTCAGAAAAACAAAAGGGCACCACCCACAAAAACAGCAACAAAAAAAAAAAAAAAAAAAAAAAAAAAAAAGCCCCCAACTTATTTCATGTCCGGACAAACATGTCTGTTGTATACGATGCGAAAATCCGTTCCCAGAAATTTGGCACTGAATAGAGTCGGTGTTTGTGGACGGGAGAAGTCTCCAGGAGAGCCTACGAAGATACTGAAAAGAAGTACCCAACAGAGAAAGAAACACGCTTAGAAAAGACGGGTACA
Organism: Semisulcospira habei; assembly: GCA_036245525.1. Taxonomy (NCBI): domain Eukaryota; kingdom Metazoa; phylum Mollusca; class Gastropoda; family Semisulcospiridae; genus Semisulcospira; species Semisulcospira habei. The sequence continues at coordinate 296,083,451 of BTPG01000002.1, read as the reverse complement.
ACACAATTTATTAATATTTCGGGTAAATACCCTTTGTCAAAATAGACAAACAAACAAACAGAGTGATTAGCCGCTACGTATCTTCATTCGCAGAAGGAATGTGGCAACTTTGCCACATTCCTTCTGCGAATGAAGATAAGTTGCCGCATTCCTTCTGCGAATGAAGATAAGTAGCGGCTAATCTCTCTGTTTGTTTGTTTGTCTATTTTGACAAAGTGTATTTACCCGAAATATTAATAAATTGTGTTGTACCCGTCTTTTCTAAGCGTGTTTCTTTCTCTGTTGGGTACTTCTTTGCATTTTACACGCTTGGCAGTCACCTTTTTGGTCTAGATTGAAGATATTGAAAATTGGAATGTAAACTGACGAAAGAAATGACCGTTTAATGAAAACCGGTTGCCCCACTTTTTGTTATTTTTACCCAATGCGCAAAAGGCCATCGGGCCGACGTCGGAAGATGAAGCTTAAAAAATAGGAACAATTATGGGCTGCGTCATCCCTTCTTATCTTGGCTGAATACTCACCTGCTTGTGACCATCCTCAGACATAAATTTGGAGGGTTCAAAACGCCTCGAGATAGTTTGGAGAAATAAAATTAAAAAAAGTTGTTGTTATTGACGCTGTGAACCCTGGTTATTCCTGCTAATTTTTAGTTAGCTTATTTTCGCATTAAAACATTCATTTGTTTAAATACGTGCTCAGTGCACCTGATGCAGGCCAGACAGGGAAACATTTCTAATTTAACACATTCTATCCCCGGGGCCAAAATTCCGGCAGGAATCATCGCGACAAAAACCGCTACCGACACCCAAAGGGTTAAAACACTGTTTCTTTTCTCGAGTGGCAGAGCACGTGCGTCGGTGTGTTGTTATTCATACGACTTTAATCAGTGGCTCAGTAACGCAGACACACATTCTGCCCCAGGTTCGAAATTCCCAAACTTTGAAGTTGCCCTCTGAAGGACTGTATTAAGGAGTCTAGAGCCAGGTCGCGCATGATAGTTCAAGGGTGGCGCCCGCCTGTGGGCGCCAAGCTATTCTGGAACCACCCTTGAACTATCATGCTCGATCATGTCTTGCTGTTGTGTGTTGGGGCTGAATGAGTTAAGCAAGAATACGCAGAAAACAAACTTTGATGCCCGCAAACTTCGTGCAGCAGCTGCAAGTGCGCACCCTTGAGATAATGATGATTAAAGTAGAAATCTTTTTTGTCTTTTTTATAGTGAAATTTGATGTAAATGTTTCCTCAAAGGGCATTAATCCTCATGAGCCCCCGCAGTTTGCGGGGGCTCATAAGGATCTACGCCTTTTGCTGAAGGAACGCATTTCTTTGGGACAGCATTACATATGTTACTGGGTCTGCCGCCATGACAAAATCAAGATACTAATTGTCTTTCAAGATTGGTACAGTGCTTAATGTATCGTAACGATTTATCCAACGCCTTTTCTGGGGAAAAACCGAAACATTAACCCATTCGCTGCAAGCCGCATCCAGATGCGCGGCTTATGCCGCGCATCCGGATGCGGCTGGCCGCGAATTAGTTAAACAGACAAGTGCGTCATGTGCCATTTCAAAAGTCAAATGTACATATTTTTGCGAGTTGTAAGAGCAGGGGCGGATCGGGGGTGGGGGTTGGGATGGGGGTGGGTGTGAGCGGGGTTCCAGGGGTTCCACCCCCTCCCCCCCTCCGGATCAATTCTTTTTTAAAAATGCTATAACAAAAGTCCCTTTTTTGTCGTGTTTGGACCACCCCCACCCCCTTCCGTTTCATATTTTGGCGAGTCTTCACACACCTCTCTCCTTCCCCCCCCCCCCCCCCCCCCCACACACACACACATTTTCGATTTTTTCGGCCACTGGAAGCAAGGGTCTAGCGTCGGAGAGGCCTTCTGTATCAGGTTGAATGTCCCCCCAAAACGTTTGAACCCCCTCCCCCAGGTAACTGATGCGCCCCTGAAGAGAACATCATTATCTCTTCCCTTCCCGTCTATTTGTCTCTCGATAGCAGCCAACTTCTGATTGGTGTTGGTGTCCAGGACGAGGCTTCTGACACACAGAAAGAGCGAAATATTCGGTTTAAGGGAAATAGTGCGTTCGACAGTCGAGGGTTCGAACCCAGGGGTCAAAATTTGTTCAGACCTTTTTCGGTGTCCCGTCACTGAAATCATGGCGTGAACAAAAGGCGTTAAGCTCAAAACATGTTGCGTGTGTGTTTGTTTTGTGTGTGTGTGTGTGTGTGTGTGTGTGTGTGTGTGTGTGTGTGTGTGTGTGTGTGTTGTGTGTAAGAAGTTCTGTCTTGCTGCCACAACGCACGTATCCACAGGCAAAACTATGATTTAAATTTGACCTCTAAGCTGCCGAGAAAAAGTAAACTCGATTCAGCTACCAAAGACATAGATTCTCATGAAGATTCATGCGTCTTCCTGAGACCAGTCTTTGCGGATGTTCCTGAGGTGGTTTTGGCTTCTCGTCGTTGAATGACCAAATATTTCAGAAACGAACTATGCGCCCAGGTGTCAGTGAATGTGTTGAGTTTAGTACACATACCAAGGGGAATTACTCAGCGCTGGACATACAAACGGTTAGATCCCCTGCTCCCTCTTATCAGGCACCCATATATCGACAACTCACAGAAAAATACGCAGGTAAAGAACAAGACTATCATATACATCCCTAAAAGAATGATTCAGGTCAAGCCTTTAAACCATGTCTCTTTTTTAAGTCCCTTCTATTTATAGAAGGGACTTTTTAGGACGGGTCACGGCGTGGGGCGAATTTAATAGCATGTCCATGATGTCGAAGGCGGGCAGGCTAAATCTCTAACAATTGAAGTAACAAGATACAAATTACGTCATGTCTACTACGCTAACCACGCTGCTGAACGTACTTTTGGCGCAAAGCACCGTATGTGCGTATGAATGTATGTGCGTATGTATGTATGTGTGTGCGTATGTATGTAAACAAGAGAATCTCCGACATTTCTGTACACATAAGCTTGAAATTTGGCGAAATACTTTCTTAAGTAGGTGGCTATGAGAACCTCCGAGCATATTGTAATTGAACGTCTCATTGAAGGACATAAACAACCGTTTATAGGAAGTCGGTTGACCCAGATTAGAGTCCGTAATTTTTGTCATATTTACTTGAACTTTTGGATATAGCTAGTTTGGAGAAAGACATTGGATGAGTTTGTAGCCAGCTTTGAATCCTTTCAACTTTTCTAATTCTTTGCAGAAAAAAATTAAAAAGTAAAAAGCCGCTACTTTTCGAGAAAATCAGACAGTGACGGTGACGTAAAAACAGCAACTCAGACACTGACGCAATACTCTAGGCATGATGTAATTCTCTCTCTCCCTCTGACACATACACACGCAACGCGCGCGCAGAGTGCCCCAGACTTGAACTTCATTGGAGTTCATTCGACAAAGCCGGATGTGATTGGTTTCAAGTCAAATATGAAGAAAATTTACGCCACGCTTATTAAAAGACGCGCACCGCGCACCGCAATGGCTTTTGTGTATGCAGAAGTCAGTCAGTCGCCATCGTCAGTGCCAGGAATCGTACCCTTTTAACTCTACAACAGAGCAAACAGCCAAGAGCCCTGGGGTCAGCTGCACGAGTTAGTCCTGCACTAGCCACTAAGCAAAGTGATCCGCCATAGCGGAGCACCTTGCTTAGTGGGTGTCGCAGGACTAAGCTCGCTCATGCAACCGACCCCTGTTTTTAGCGGAGCATCTTGCATAGTGGATGGTGCAGGACTAAGCTCACTCATGCAACTGTCCCTTGTTCTTAGCGGAGCTTCTTACTTAGTGGATGGTGCAGGACTAAGCTCACTCATGCAAATGACTCCAGCTTTTAGCGGAGCACCTTGCTTAGTTGCTGGCGCAGGACTAAGCTCACCCGTACAACTGGGCCCGCCTCTATCCGAGAACTGTCCCTTCACGAAATCAAATCTGTTCCTGGTTACAGCTCGTTAAGTCTGAAGACAGATATCACACTTTGCCTTTCCTGTTTCTTTTCTAATTCATTCGAGACATTTGTTGTCTTGCAATCCGTCATGTTAATCCACTTAGTACCACTTGCCGTTGATTGTGCATCTGCAATCTTTCTTAATTCAACACCCAAAATATCCTAGCTTTCCCAGGAACATGGATTCAAAGAGGTGTCAGCAAGAGGCATAGATCCTCATGAGCCCCCGCTACTGCGGGGGCTCATGACGATCTATGCCTCTTGTAGTTGGTTGGTGTTTGAATTTTCGCGGCACTGAACATGTTAAACAATACAGGTATAGACTCGTATTTAATGTCTTAGAAAGAAAGAAAAAAAAATCGTCATCCGTAAAATCTCATGTTTGATAAAAAGGGTGACAAACAAACACGGACTTTTAAACGAAAGTCATTTTCTAACCTAGCAGTCTCACTGAAATTATGATGCGCTCTTTAGCTTTAAAAATCAGCCGTCACAAAAAATGGCGGCACACGTATAATTGAATCTCCAAAATATTTTGCCATCAACTGCATTGAGAACAAAAGCCTAGGCTGCGTTTCAGAAATTTTCTTATCTGAAATATCTACCGTGAACATTCAATATTGAACAGCCATGCTTTGTTTTTATCAGACAGTTTGTTCAGAATATATGTGGTAGGCATTTGTAATCGTAGAGGCAAGCTCAAGGTACCGACAATGACAATGTGATTTTTGAAACTTTAACTCATTCGCGGCCAGCCGCACATAAGCCGCGCATCCGGACGCGGCTGGCCGCGAATGAGTTAATAGAAAGAAATCGCTATTTGACACCACAGTTTCAAGCACGAAGTGTAAAATGAGTCTGCCGATACACAGCCGTGCTTAATTTTTCACAAGAAACGTGGTAGCGTGCCAGTTTGGCCAGCATAAGCCATCGAGGATGGTATCAGTTTCAGCCAACTTAATAAAATTTCAAATACAAAACGATTTCAAAATACCGTCAGTAGCTCGCTTGAGCTTGCCCTTAGCACCACGTGAATGTTCTGTGTTTACGTACAGTGTGTGAGTGAATGCGTGTGATTCACGTGAGCGTGCTTGTTGGGTTCAGTTCGCGGCTACATTCTGCGCATTGAGTTATATTATAAATATGAGAAATGCGCCATATAAATACCATGTAATAATAAATAAAATGGCGTAGAACAGGGAACTTCTTTTTTAAAAAAAGCATGACGTAATGAGGATGACGCAATACTAAGAAATAAACAAAAGCGTGACGCATAGACCCTGTTTATACTTGAGACATGTCAAGCAAAATCCTGAAAAGAAAAACATTCCGGTTATGTTTGAGAAAACATTGCTCGTTATTTTGAATCATGTCATGGCATCCTGATGTGCGTCAGTGTGTGAGAACCTACACAGATTTAAGAGTGCTTTTTTCACAGTGGGCATCAGGACTGAAGCTCAACTGACGCCACATGTTATTTTTGCTTCATGGCAAATAAGAAGGGGTAGGGGCAATGAACTGCAAAGTTGTTTGTGACGCCGGTGTTCGCGCAATTTGTCTACGTCAAGCAGGACAGTTTGAAAAGCGAAACTTTCTAAATCCAAACGGAAAAACAAAACAAAACAAAAGCAAACCTTCTTGTCTTGTTATCTGCTTGCCACTTCGCCAAAACACTCCAGAAGCAAGCGAATGTTCGCTCCATCTTAATGAGAAACATCATTAACCCCCATGTACTCGGGGCCACGGGTGCTGTTTACAGTGGCGTTGACTGCATGCACATGGGGGGTTAACCCATTTCACTTCCGGGGTTCGCAGAATATGTTTCTATTTTTTAAATTTATTTATTCAACGAAGCTGAGCCCCAGCCATCCAAGGAACATACAAAGTGATGTCCGCAAGAGGCATTGATCCTCATGAGCCCCCGCAACTGCGGTGGCTCATGAGGATCTATGTCTCTTGCAGTTGATCTTGCTCACTTTTCCTCGGCAGCTAAGGGGTCAATAAAGGTTTTCGTGGACCAGTTGACTCGGATCTGCGAAACCGTGGAAAACGTTTCCTCCATTTTACGTGTTGGACAGCGGAAAACACAGGTCACCTTTAGGATATCTAAGTGTGGGCCGCAATAGCCTCTCGCTGCCGAGGAAAATTCATGACCACCCAGCTGCAAGAGGTATATATCCTCATGAGCCCCCGCTGTTGCGGGGGCTCATGAAGATCTATACCTCTTGCTGAAAGCACTTTGTATCCATGTTTCTTTGAAGACTGTTGATCTTCGACGTTGAATATGTAAAATTCAACGTCAAAGATCCCCAGCAGTCAAAGGAACTCGGATACAAAGTGCTCTGTCGGCGCCAAGCTAATCTGGCACTGTCCTTGAATTATCATGGTCGATCCATCTCCGGCAACTGGTGCATAGTCATTAGGTGACGCCTCCAAAATTTTGGAAATACGGCCGTCGGGCTGAATGAGTTAAATCATCGTAATTATTATTATTATTTTTTAAATCCACACAGTCTGCGTCGACTGGGTGTGAAGTGGGATGGTGGTCTCAGTCTAATGGCACGGACCACAGGCGTTGGTATTACACCACGCGCCCGTAAAAACCTCACCTCGTTTCAGTCTGATAGCCTCGCAATTATAGGATTTGACAGTGGGGCTTTGGGCGTGTAAAGTTATTGACCGCTCGTACGCAATTCACCATCGAGTCTTTGGCCGGGGTGTAAGTTATCAATCCTTTAGCCTCTTTCACTTCCGGGGCACTTCTGAAAGAGGCATGGACCCTCAGTGGCGGGGGCTCATACTGGTCTACGCAACATTTACATCCATGTTCCAGCAGTTTTCTCTAACGGATGGATTATTTGGTGGTGGATCTCTAGATACTCTAGGAAGGCAAACGACAGCAAGTCCGTTTTGTGAAAAGCGATATTTTCATTGTAAAACAATGAAAATCTCGCTTTTCGAAAAAAAAAAGAAAAAAAGACTTGCATTTTTTTGTGTGTCTCCCTACGGCAGATCTGCGATGGTTTCAGACAAAAAGAGATTAGGTGTGTATCAGAATCTTGTACACCCTCACAATGCTAATCTTAGACTTTAGGACGTATGTCTTTGTAATCCACCAGACGAGCTTAAAGGGAAATAGGGGGCGTCGGTAGCTCTCTGCCAAGAGTAGAAAAACTAGAACTGCCACATTTGCCTCTTAATACTTAACACATTCGAGACGTGCCACATCCGGATATGCGGCTGAAAGCCGCGAATCTGGATGCGACACGTCTCGAATGAGTTAACCCCTTCCGTTTCAGTGGACCCAAATTGTATTTTCTTATCTTTGCTGTCTGCAGTCTTTGTTAAGTTTACACCAAAGAGCTCAGCTGCCAGAGGAACCTGCCACCAGTTGTAGTAAACTGCCAAGCCAGTAGCTGTCAACCAACTGTCCCTCTTCACTGCGGCGATATTTCTTTTGTATGTGCCTAAAAGTTGCTAAAAACAAAGCCGCTATGACTATGACGGGGAGTCTCTGGCTGTTGAAAATTATGTGCAATTCTATCCTGGGTACAAAGTGATTTTAGCCAAGAGGCATAGATCTTCAGGAGTCCCAAAACTGCGGGGGCTCATGAAGATCTATGTCTCTTGTATTTGGGTCGTTAATTGTCACTTTTTCTCGGCAGTGAAGGGGCTAACGCCCGTGTTCATGTAGCTACCGGTACTGAGTACATAACGTTTTGCTGCATGCACAAGGAGGCTGCATCCCTTCACTGAGAGTGGACGCAGATTACCGGTACTGAGTACATAACGTTTTGCTGCATGCACAAGGAGGCTGCATCCCTTCACTGAGAGTGGACGCAGATTACCGGTACTGAGTACATTAACGTTTTGCTGCATGCACAAGGAGGCTGCATCCCTTCACTGAGAGTGGACGCAGATTACCGGTACTGAGTACATTAACGTTTTGCTGCATGCACAAGGAGGCTGCATCCCTTCACTGAGAGTGGACGCAGATTACCGGTATTGAGTACATAACGTTTTGCTGCATGCACAAGGAGGCTGCATCCCTTCACTGAGAGTGGACGCAGATTACCGGTACTGAGTACATTAACGTTTTGCTGCATGCACAAGGAGGCTGCATCCCTTCACTGAGAGTGGACGCAGATTACCGGTACTGAGTACATTAACGTTTTGCTGCATGCACAAGGAGGCTGCATCCCTTCACTGAGAGTGGACGCAGATTACCGGTATTGAGTACATTAACGTTTTGCTGCATGCACAAGGAGGCTGCATCCCTTCACTGAGAGTGGACGCAGATTACCGGTATTGAGTACATTAACGTTTTGCTGCATGCACAAGGAGGCTGCATCCCTTCACTGAGAGTGGACGCAGATTACCGGTACTGAGTACATTAACGTTTTGCTGCATGCACAAGGAGGCTGCATCCCTTCACTGAGAGTGGACGCAGATTACCGGTATTGAGTACATTAACGTTTTGCTGCATGCACAAGGAGGCTGCATCCCTTCACTGAGAGTGGACGCAGATTACCGGTACTGAGTACATTAACGTTTTGCTGCATGCACAAGGAGGCTGCATCCCTTCACTGAGAGTGGACGCAGATTACCGGTATTGAGTACATTAACGTTTTGCTGCATGCACAAGGAGGCTGCATCCCTTCACTGAGAGTGGACGCAGATTACCGGTACTGAGTACATTAACGTTTTGCTGCATGCACAAGGAGGCTGCATCCCTTCACTGAGAGTGGACGCAGATTACCGGTATTGAGTACATAACGTTTTGCTGCATGCACAAGGAGGCTGCATCCCTTCACTGAGAGTGGACGCAGATTACCGGTACTGAGTACATTAACGTTTTGCTGCATGCACAAGGAGGCTGCATCCCTTCACTGAGAGTGGACGCAGATTACCGGTACTGAGTACATTAACGTTTTGCTGCATGCACAAGGAGGCTGCATCCCTTCACTGAGAGTGGACGCAGATTACCGGTATTGAGTACATTAACGTTTTGCTGCATGCACAAGGAGGCTGCATCCCTTCACTGAGAGTGGACGCAGATTACCGGTATTGAGTACATTAACGTTTTGCTGCATGCACAAGGAGGCTGCATCCCTTCACTGAGAGTGGACGCAGATTACCGGTATTGAGTACATTAACGTTTTGCTGCATGCACAAGGAGGCTGCATCCCTTCACTGAGAGTGGACGCAGATTACCGGTACTGAGTACATTAACGTTTTGCTGCATGCACAAGGAGGCTGCATCCCTTCACTGAGAGTGGACGCAGATTACCGGTACTGAGTACATTAACGTTTTGCTGCATGCACAAGGAGGCTGCATCCCTTCACTGAGAGTGGACGCAGATTACCGGTATTGAGTACATTAACGTTTTGCTGCATGCACAAGGAGGCTGCATCCCTTCACTGAGAGTGGACGCAGATTACCGGTATTGAGTACATTAACGTTTTGCTGCATGCACAAGGAGGCTGCATCCCTTCACTGAGAGTGGACGCAGATTACCGGTACTGAGTACATTAACGTTTTGCTGCATGCACAAGGAGGCTGCATCCCTTCACTGAGAGTGGACGCAGATTACCGGTACTGAGTACATTAACGTTTTGCTGCATGCACAAGGACGCTGCATCCCTTCACTGAGAGTGGACGCAGATTACCGGTACTGAGTACATTAACGTTTTGCTGCATGCACAAGGAGGCTGCATCCCTTCACTGAGAGTGGACGCAGATTACCGGTATTGAGTACATTAACGTTTTGCTGCATGCACAAGGAGGCTGCATCCCTTCACTGAGAGTGGACGCAGATTACCGGTACTGAGTACATTAACGTTTTGCTGCATGCACAAGGAGGCTGCATCCCTTCACTGAGAGTGGACGCAGATTACCGGTACTGAGTACATTAACGTTTTGCTGCATGCACAAGGAGGCTGCATCCCTTCACTGAGAGTGGACGCAGATTACCGGTACTGAGTACATTAACGTTTTGCTGCATGCACAAGGAGGCTGCATCCCTTCACTGAGAGTGGACGCAGATTACCGGTATTGAGTACATTAACGTTTTGCTGCATGCACAAGGAGGCTGCATCCCTTCACTGAGAGTGGACGCAGATTACCGGTACTGAGTACATTAACGTTTTGCTGCATGCACAAGGACGCTGCATCCCTTCACTGAGAGTGGACGCAGATTACCGGTACTGAGTACATAACGTTTTGCTGCATGCACAAGGAGGCTGCATCCCTTCACTGAGAGTGGACGCAGATTGTGTTTCCTCCTCACTCCCCCCCCCCCCGCAACACACACACACACACACACACACACACACACACACACACACACACACAACAAGCCGTCCAAGGAAAGTGGATACAAAATGGTGTCAGCAAGAGCAATAGATCCTCACGATCACCCGCAAGTGCGGGGGCTCTGGAAAATCTATACCCCTTGCAGTTGGATCGTGTTGATTTCTTTCGTGCTGTGATGGAGTTTGGAGTTAAAGGCACATTAATTTTTGTGCACTTGTGTGTGTACCAGTCTGCAGATGATTCCTGTCTTTTCATCCTACATCTTTAGCGTTTCCCTAGGCACAATTGTTGTGAACACACGCGACACATCTTAATGAACTCATTCTACCCCAACACCGAAATCCTTAAATTTTGCTGTTGTCCTCCGAAGACTGCATTGCAGTGCAGGACACAGATCGACCATGATAGTTCAAGGGTGATGCCAGAATAGCTTGGCGCCCATAGGCGCCAAGCTATTCTGGCATCACCCTTGAACTATCATGGTCGATCCTTATCTTCCTGTGGTGTGTCTGGGGTAGAATGAGTTAACTTAAACTTAAATAACTTAAATAAGTGGCGGCACAAACCTTCAGTGGACACGCAGGTAGGCCAGAATCATGCAGACCGTAGGTTCTTTTACTGGTCCCAGTTGACGTCTCTGTTCTTAAATCTAAGGAGTCTTCAGTTCAGGTGATCTTTAGATCAGTCTTTAATGCCCACATCATAGAGCCTCAAAGGTTTTTGTTTCTTGTTTACGCGTCGTTTTTAGGCATGTTTTAAAACTCAGCGCACACACATTCAGACAGTTTTCCTTTGAAGAGGACCCGGCCCACTCTTTTATCAAAATGGCAACACTTCCTGTGACGCGCCAAGGGAGATAAGAAATTAGCCCTTCAAGATTTCATCGCTCTCAGATTGTGCAACGGGACACCTGATGCCAGTATGGATTTCACAGACATCCGCCATGTAAAGAAAAAAGAGAAAAAAATAAAGAGAGACACCTATCAAAGTACAAGAATCTTATGAGCTACCATCTCCGCGTGAGAATGATAGATGTAACTAGCATCGGAACTGAAGGGACGCGTGTCCACCATGAGTCTTCGTGGCTGGCCCTTGCCGACGTGCAGCGGGTTTGAACGTAAAGCGTGTAAGATGTGCGAAAGTAAAGAAAAAAATACGTGAAGGCACTCAAAGTATCACCTGACATCTTCCTTCTGCTCTCTCTCTCTCTCTCTCTCTCTCTCTCTCTCTCTCTCTCTCTCTCTCTCTCTCTCTCTCTCCACATCTTTCGCACACTAACCCTTTCGCCGCCAGTGATCACGGATTTCGCGTCAGAAACCATTGTACAAAGATCGACCGACTCGTAAAGAACACAAACTATATGGGACCAGAAACAGGCAGAAAGAACATAGGTCCAACAAGAAACATAAATCCTCATGAGCCCCCGCAAATGCGGGGGCTCATGAGGATTTATGTCTCTTGCATCTGGTTTGCGCTCTCCTTGCCCCGGCAGGTGTGGGGTTAAGCACTTAGCTAAGATCACTTCATACTGCATACGTTTCATGTGTGTCAATTTGTATGATTGGAGTAATGGCTTGCGCTGCTACGCAGGTAACTGTCCGTAATTTTTATTCTGATTCGTTGGTACTGGAACATTGATACACACTGAGATATACGTGGAGTCACAAGCAAGTGTGAAGGAACAGATCGTGACTTATTCCAGGTCTAAAAGTCCGCCCTCCATCTACCTCACACAAATTAAACGTTCACGACGGCTGTCCAAACACTCGAGTCGCGGGAGGGCTGTTGAAGATTTATGCCTCTTACGGACTGCTTTTGATCTGTGTTCTTTGAACGGCTGGTGATGAACTGAGAAAGATTTCTGAGTCCACTGGCAGTGAAGGGGTCAACATGCACATTCTGATAACATCGATACCTAGAAGAGAAAACAAACCCCGCAGGCTGCAGCGACCAATAGGACACACTGTCGGCGTTTGTTCAATTCGAAAAAAGAATTGCAACGTCTATCGACACATATACCCCTTTCATTAACCCTTTCCGTGTCGGTAGCGGTTTTTGTCGCGATGATTCCTGTCGGAATCATCGCGATAAAAACCGCTACCGACACGCAAAGGGTTAAGAGGGTACAGTCTGCACACTTGACTGGAGAATACAGTCATGCACACTCAATCTATCTCGAGTGCGTAGGACTATAATCTCTACATGAAAGAGATTACGAGCCTGAGGTATATGAGTAGGACTATATGGCCCCTAGACTAGGGTTACACTGTTCTGTCGCGCGCATGTGTGTGTGTGTGTGTGTGTGTGTGTGTGTGTGCGTGGGATGGGGGTGTGGGGGGGGGGGGGCAGTGAGGGGGGTGTGGGGTGTGTGTGTGTGTGGGGGGGGAGTTGGTGGGGGGGGGAGGGGTTGGGTGGGGGGATGTGAGTGCCTGCCAGTGTGTACATGCGAGTAAAAATTTATCCACCGCTGTGGTTTTTATAACGTATTTTAATAGTATTTATAATGTGTGCAGCACATAGGCGCACATTTAACCCTTTTGGTGTCGGTAGCGGTTTTTGTCGCGATGATTCCTGGGTTTATTTCTTTTTTATACTCCTTTAGTATACGTATATCTCAACTAAATTAAAAAAATGTCTTGTAATACATCATAAAGTTGTTGGAATCTTTGAATATTTAAATCCACGAAAAAAAGGCAAAAGACGGTAATTACGTAAGTCCATGTTTGTGAAAATGGGAATTTTTTATTGTTTTACATTGAAAATCTCGATGTTACAAGTATAGACTTCCTGCCCTTTGCTTTCCTGGAGCAGTATGCTTTAAAAAATGAAGGAGGAGGACTCGTAACGTATTCAGACAGGTTTAGCCTCGCAACAAAAGAACGTTGATCAGGCAGCTCTTCGGTATTTGGTACCCAGACACAATGACTTAGAGCGAGTTTTACACTTAGTGCTGTAGAGATACTCGTAACGAACATTACGAAAGAGAGCCAAATCAGCTTGTACCATAACCATAGACAGCACTCCAAACATCCCCATGAGGCATAGATCCTCATGAGACCGGAGGGCTCATGAGGATCTATGCCTTTTGGAGATGTTTGTAGTGCTGTCTCAGTAATGCTTATGGTTTAAGCTGGTTACTTCGCCGTGACTTCTCTCTCGTTCGTTGTTGGTAGTCGTTCGTTGTTGGTAGTCGTTCGTTGTTGGTAGTCGTTCGTTGTTGGTAGTCGTTCGTTGTTGGTAGTGGTTCGTTGCTAACGAAACCTCACGACTAAAAAATTAAAGACACGTCAAGTCAGTCAGGCTCCGCGTTTAGTCTAAAGTCATCACGGTCGATCCGTCTTGCAAGGCATCAGTTAAGCTCCAAGGGAGTTGCCCCTGAGCTGTCATGATGATCCATCCATCTTCAGCCTTGGGGGCGTTATGGCTGAATCAACGCACGAGAACTGATTTTGAGTCAGTGTCTTCCACCCTATCTAATCAACGACAAAATGCACTGACAGTACGCCGTCTGACGAGCCACTTAGCTGTTCGCTACCGGCCCTGTCCTGCGATGTTCCTCTCCTGAATTCGTAGGTGGTTTTCGTAGGATTGCGTGGGCGGGTTGCTCATTTGAGGGGCAGGAGGGGGTTATGGGTAAGGAGAAGGCCTAATTAACCATGCCCCGTGATGTTGCCCCAAACGAATTCCCCCAATTAAATAGTCGTCTCGCCGCTTACTAAGAGACGGGTGGATGGCCGGCCAGGGAGTAATCGCATGTGTTTGTCATATTAGATCTTACGGCCTGCGGCCGTATGGTCCAAAATGACAAACCAGCACGCAGATAATTTAGTTAAAGGCCGCAGTAACTTAATTCCGAACCAGATCGTTTCGTACCTAATAGCTCTGTCTGATTATATTACTCGTCGAACCAAATTGTTCCGCTGTTTCGAATCCTTGTTCTACGCTGCCGGTATAGATAATTGTTGGAGATAGAACGACCATGATTAGAAACTGGTAGCAGGGTTTTTTTTCTTGTCATTTGTACGCTCTCCATGCTAATCAGGGACTATATTAATTACGCTGCCGTCCGTTATGCTTATTGTCTCTTGAAGTGAAAAGGACAAGCAAATTGGTACCAGTGGCTAACTGCATGAGTGAGCTCAGAACTGCGCCAGCCACTAAATAAGCACCTGCAAACCATGTCTATGGCAATGTCACTATCTCAATGCTGTCAGTCTGAGACAAACATATATACAAATGTATATGAAAAGGCCAGCAGAAGGCATAGATTCACATGAGCCCCCACAACTGCACGGGGCCATGTGAATCCATGCCTCTTGCAAATGGGTTTTTAGCGTTGTGTTTCGGTAGTGAAGCGGTTAAACGATAGTTGTAGGGTAGTTCTAGATCCTACTGTCGGGCCATATGTTGTTTATTAGTCTGCAGCAGGTGTAATTTAATTTGAGCTGATAAGATGGTGAACTGACTGAAGTCTGGCCTCACCGCTTCTCTTTTTGATCGATACATCAATAACCTAATAACTCACCCAACCATGACACAGTTCAATTCATTTCCATTCCATTTAACTGAGTTCAGTGCAGTTCAGTTCAATTCAGTTTAGTTTAGTTTAGTTCAATTCAGTTCAGTGCAATACAACTCAATTTAATTCACTTCAGTTCAATTCAGTTCAGTTCAGTTTAGTTCAGTTCGATTCAGTTCAATTCAGTTCAGTTTAGTTCAGTTCAATTCAGTTACATTAAATTAAATTAAATTCAATTCTGCTCAATTCAGTTCAATTCTTTATGTATCCCTTAAATGACAATTACAGTTCTGTGAAACAATGAAAATATGCTCGTTCAATAAACCAAAATTCAGTTCACCTCTCATTCAATTCTTTATTTATCCCTTAACCCCTTTAATCCCACGGGTGCTTTTCTCAAATTTTGGAAGTGTTACTGAACGAATATGTACCAGTTGCAGGAGATGGATTGATAATGATAATTCTATGGTAGAGCCAGATGAGCTGGCACTACCTTTGAATTATCATTATCAATCCATCTCCTGCTGCAGGGTGCTGCGGCTAAATGGATTAAATGACAATTGCAGTTCAGTGAAACAATGAAAACAAGATTGTTCCTCAGATTGATTTACAGGACATTAACTAATCTACGACTGATTACAGCCGCGTAAAGATAATAATAATAATAGCAAAGAGCATTTATATCGCGCTAAATCCCCAGGAGCAGTGGGCTCTAAGCGCGTTACAAAAATGCGTGTATGCAGAATCTCACTACCTTCAAACGAATTTAATCTACTCACACATATACAAACACACATAAGAAAAACATCCCCAAGTTAAAGGGTTTGCAATAGCTGCTTTATAAATGTTCTTCACACGTCTTACAATAATGCTATATCAGCCTGTTCCAGACAATGAAGGGTTTGCAATAGCTGCTTTATAAATGTTCTTCACACGTCTTACAATAATGCTATATCAGCCTGTTCCAGACAATGAAGGGTTTGCAAAAGTTGCTTTATAAATGTTCTTCACACGTCTTACTATAATGCTATATCAGCCTGTTCCAGACAATGAAGGGTTTGCAATAGCTGCTTTATAAATGTTCTTCACACGTCTTACAATAATGCTATATCAGCCTGTTCCAGACAATGAAGGGTTTGCAATAGCTGCTTTATAAATGTTCTTCACACGTCTTACAATAATGCTATATCAGCCTGTTCCAGACAATGAAGGGTTTGCAAAAGTTGCTTTATAAATGTTCTTCACACGTCTTACTATAATGCTATATCAGCCTGTTCCAGACAATGAGGGGTTTGCAATAGCTGCTTTATAAATGTTCTTCACACGTCTTACAATAATGCTATATCAGCCTGTTCCAGACAATGAAGGGTTTGCAATAGCTGCTTTATAAATGTTCTTCACACGTCTTACAATAATGCTATATCAGCCTGTTCCAGACAATGAAGGGTTTGCAATAGCTGCTTTATAAATGTTCTTCACACGTCTTACAATAATGCTATATCAGCCTGTTCCAGACAATGAAGGGTTTGCAATAGCTGCTTTATAAATGTTCTTCACACGTCTTACAATAATGCTGGGCAAAGGGCTTAACTAAACTTATGAAGATTAACTCATTCAGCCCGACAGGCGCCAAGCTAATCTGACACTACCCTTGAATTATCTGGTCGACCCATCTCCTGTTGTAGTGCGTTAGGGCTGAATGCGTTAAATGTCGTGAAATGAAAGACGTTTCTGCTTTTCTTCTTCATTTTACGCAAGAGAGTTCCCACGCTGTGCGCAAGGGCAGTAGAAAACATCTGTTATGTTTGTCTGCTCACGTGGCTTGTGAAAAGAAGGGTAGAAAAAGTCTTAGGTAACCCGCCCAGTGCCAGCTGGGGCAGACTGTGTTTCTGCAGTGTTCGATAATTCAATACAGAAAACCATAGCTGTCCCAGAAACAATGATTCAAAGTAATGTTAGTAAGAGGCGTAGATTCTCATCAGCCCCCGCAACTGCGGGGGCTCAGTCATAAAGATCTATATCTCTTGCAGTTGGGTGACTAATTTTAGCCAATTGAAGCCCGTCATGGAGCACATCGTTTTGAATGAATTCACGGGCGATCTTATGTGTCCCAACTGCTTCTCAATTACAACATAATTATGTCGAACGCTTCACGGGACCAGACATTTAGATCCAAACGAATGATACTCCTTAATCTGTTTGCTGGTCAGCAATTTTGGACCTAAGCCTCAATACGCCAGACTCAAAATTACAGACCATCACACATAATTAACACAGTAGTACGATATCTGGTCATCACCAAAGCTGTTTCTTCGAGCCATTGAATATACGTGTAAATAATAGTGTTTCGTCCGACATTACACGTAAATACTGGTTATACGTCGACTGCTATAAGCGACATGTTCGAACATATTGTTCCTTAACTCATTCAGCCCGACGCAAGTATTTCCCAAATTTTGGAGGCGTCATCTAATGACTATGCACCAGTTGCAGGAGATGGATCGACCATGATAACTCAAGGGCAGTGCCAGATTACAGGGACGTAGCGGGCATGAGAAAAGTAGTCCGGCGGTTTCGGAAAGTCGGAAACTATTTGAGGGACGATGGCGACCAGACGCTTATTTATTGCTACTAAAATGTTAACTCTATTTTAAAGAAACAACATTCACATCCAAAGACAGACTTACCTATGATATGCTGGCTTGGAATCAAGACTGAATTGGGAAATGTCACAATTGTTTAAATCCTTCATGTGGTCATGGGGAAACCAATCAATTAGTAAACAAACTCGCCTTTCTGTAGTTAGAAGATTACAACATGTCAGAGTTAAAGATCGTTTGTTGTAGATGAGACTTGCAAAACAAAATTAAAAAGAGATATCATCCATGAAGAAATGTTCATCACAAAAGCTTTGCATCTCCTGAATCAACTTTGACAGCAGACGTTTGTGTTGCACGGGATTTTTGAAGCACATTCAGTGGTTCTTAATAATAATAATAATGGCTACTTATATAGCGCTTATACTAAAATAAGCTCTTAGCGCTTTACAAATACAGAGTGGGAGTGGAGGGGGTCATAAAGCCAGAGGAACAAAGGATTCTGCAATACACACGCACACGCACAGACAAACACACAGGTACATAACGGCCACTGACGAAGAACTGCGCGCGAGCTACATTGGGGGTATCGAACAGGTGGGTCTTAAGGGCAGATTTAAAGGCAGTGAATGAGGGAGAATGTCTAATATCTATGGGTAGAGAGTTCCAGACAACACTGAGGTCCAACGTGCGCAAAACAACGGTCACCTCTGTTTGCAGAGAGGGACTCTGAGCCGAAGGCGCGCCGCCGTGTCACACTACTTGAACGGAGGGAGTGGGAGGGAGTGTATAGTTGAAGAAGATCAGCGAGGTAGGCAGGGGTAGAGTAGTTAATAGTTTCGTAGCACAGACAGGCGATTTTGTACGAGACTTGTTGTTTGACTGGCAGCCAATGAAGTTGTCTCAGGATAGGAGTGATGGGCTGATGCTGTCAGGCGTGGACGATAAGACGTGCAGCACAATTCTGAGCTCACTGCAATTTCTGAATGAGAAACTGAGGGAGGCCAGCTAAATAATCAGTTGCAGTAATCAATGCGGTACAAGACTAAAATGGCGACCAGTTTGGTGGCAGATTCAGTGGTGAGGTAATGACGGATAGAACTGATGCGTCTTAATTCCAGAAAAGCAATTTTGCAGACATGATTTACATGGTCCTTCATTTGAAGATCTTTATCAAGAAAACCGCCAAGATTGCGAACTGAATCAGAAAATGGAATAGGTGCGTCACAAATGCACATAGAGTCAGGAGAATTGGGCAGCAGTCGAGAGGCACCGATAAGAAGAGCTTCTGTCTTGCCCTCGTTTAACTGGAGTTTATTTTTACACATCCAGGACTTAATATCTGAGATACAGTTCTGAACATCTGAAATAGCCTGACTGGAGCTGTTTGATGTGCAGATTTCGGAAGTCGTGTATCATCCGCATACATGTGATAATCGGTTGAATGCGATGCGATAACCTGAGACAGAGGCTGAGTGTACAGCGTAAATAGAATGGGGCCCAGGAAGGAGCCCTGGGGACCCCAAACTCTAGCGCAGCAGCTTCAGAAAGAGCGTTCTTGACAGAGACGTTAATCTGACGGGAAGACAGATAAGAGTAGAACTTACCAGAAATACCAAAGTAGTTTTCTAGACGCTGGAGCAAGATGGAGTGGTCAATGGTGTCAAACGCAGCTGATAGGTCTAACAGGGCACGAACTGAGCTCAGGATTTCATCATAGGCACTTACTAGGCCATTAATGACACAGAGGAGAGCAGTTTCAGTACTGTGCCCAGCACGTTAAGCAGACTGAAGTGGATGGACGAGATTGTTTGACTGTAGATATTTAGTGAGCTATGTCAGAACGACTCTCTCATGAACTTTGGACAGAAAGGGTAGGTTTGAAACGGGGCGATAGTTCTTTAGCTAGTTGGGGTCAAGATTCGACTTTTTCAGGAGAGGTTTGACAACGGCTGATTTGAATTCTGACAGAAAGACGCCTCACTCGAGGGACTGATTTATGATTTTATGATTAGTTTTTTGACACATCCAGCTCAGAAAATGTCCTAAAAACTGTTTGCCTGCGTGCTGCAGAAGCCACAATTAAAGTTGTTGGCAACACGAATCAAGTTGAGTGAGTCAGTTTTAGACTTTTGGACGTGGTTCAATCGAGCCTCGTGCATACGTGATCTTCTTTTTTTTTTTTTTGGTACATCGCACACCACTGTGTGATTGGCTTGATGTGACCAGCCGTATACCCATATGACAATTCACAAATGAGTCACGTTTTGAGTTAGCTGTCAGGTGTATATTGGGCATGTTTAAGCCTTTATTGGCTAAGGGTTGCCTTCATCAGCGTGCTGACCCTTTTGTTTTTGTTGACTGAGTAAACCTTTGTTGTTAGGTTTTATGGTAGTTTATTTTGTGGTTTATTTTGTATTGTTCAAGAGGATGTACTCTCGCTCACATTATAACTTGGAAAGGCTAGTGGAGAGTGGTAGTGTGTTCTTTTCATGTCGTGTCCTTAGTTTTGATTGTTGGTGGGACAATTTCGTAGTTGTCTGTGGTGTTTCGGGGTTCCGTCTAAGTATTCGAGCGCCCGTTGATCAATGATGTCGTAGGCGTACAAAGCTTTGCTGTATCTGCCCTCTTTAAAGTATATGAAGAGGTATTCTAGTTGTTTCCTTGCTCCCTTGTCTCTGCAAAGGCCCATGAAGTCGACCCATTCAAAGAATATCGTAGGGTTCAGTCCATTGGAGGAGATGAATGCGGCTCGTAGGATTGTTTGAAAGTGTGAGAGGTTTTTGTCCTCATGTATTTTCTTTGTTTTCCCCGCCCATTTGTGTGCTGGTCCTATGATGATTTCATAGTTCAAAAGTCTGGCGGTTTCATTCCGTTTTCTTTCCCCCGTTGTTTAGGAGGGGGGGGGGGGGGACCTTGTATTGGTTGCAGTGTGGCGCGTAGAAATAAGATATTTCCAATGCCAGTTGGTTCAAGTTCTTATTGGGAGGTCGTTCTGCTTCGATTAATGTGTCATGACTTGAGGCTGTTACCGTTTGGAGTCGGCGTGCGGCTTTTGCTAGTGGTGCCTCATGTCCTTCTTATTTCTGTTTTTTTTTTTTTTTTTACCACTGCTAAATTGGTGGAGCTAGTGGTGCAGAAGTCTGTTGTGTTGATGCACTTCGGCCAGTAGCTTTCGTTCTTGGGCCGGCGATTAAATTGACACTTTTCTGTTTACCAGCCACTGCTAAGTGGTGCACTGAGCTATTGGCGCAAACATGCCATTTTTGATAAACATGAATACACTTGCGAAGTTTTGACACCACGACAGGTTTGCTTTCTCTCTCTCTCTCGCTCTTTTCTTTTTTCTTTTTTTTTTTTTTTTTGTCCAAAAAGTACTCCGGCGGTCGCCGGAGCGCCGGAGTGGCCCGCTACGTCCCTGGATTAGCTTGGCGCCGTCAGGTGCCAAGCTAATCTGGCACTACCCTTGAATTATCATGGTCGACCCATCTCCTGCAGTAGTGAGTCAAGGCAGTATGCACGTGGCAGACTGATGTAGGATGAAAGCCTTGACTGCTACTAACGATACCGATCGGCGAAAAAGACGCGTATTCACGCGTCTTTTTCGCCGAGCTGTATCGTCAGCGGCAGCCAGGGGATTAATAAGACTAAATGAAGATTGACCTCTTTGCTGCGAGTCGCCACAAATACTTGTCATTGCATGGGGCAAGATTCTTTTCTGAATTTATTTCGCAGCAACGTGTTTGAATAGCACGGTTTATCCTGTTAGCACTTAAAGTACTATTACGCATCCCTAGACACGTGTCTGCATCCATTTGTGTTTGTTATGTCTTGTCGACACACCTAATGAGCTTTAACAGCAGTTTGGACAGGCAGCAACAGCACATGCGTAATCGCACTTATTTATTCTGTGCAGCCGTTAGCGTTTCAAACTATTTTTTTGCTGTTTCTCGTACTGATAGCACTGTATTTATAGAAAGGAGCTGAGTCATTGTCAGGTTACTTGATATTAAGACGACCTGTGCTGAACTGGATTCTCCTGTGTCCAAATGAACCATAACTGGACCTGTGCGTAGTGTTTCGTTAACCGTTTGTTACAGAAGTGTATCTTTGAACAGTTACGGCGGTAGTGGGCCTTTAATTACTGCCTATGGACGAAGTGTGCCAAGAGATTATTACTCAGTTTTACAGATCGTATGTCAACCCCCTTACTGCACTGATGATAGCGTTCGGCGAAAAAAAAATGTTGCTGCGTGTTTTCCGCCGCCGTGCGGTATCGTCAGTAACAATCGTGCGATTAACCTCGTGGGTGGGTACTGACGCACCCAGAGTGGTGTTTGTGTATTCATATTTCAATCTGACGATAACATGTCCAATTATCAAAAAAAGACTTCATCACTTTTTCAACAGTACCGTAATAACCATGCTGGCCTTATCCCGTTGACCCCCAGAACTAAATGACTTCCATTCGATAGAATGGAAATCATTTAGTTCTGAGAGTCAAAGGATTAAAAAAAGATAATTATTATAGTTTCTCTTACGGATTTTGTTTTATTGAACTGATCTACATAACTCACTATATACAAGTATTGGTTCGTTTACGCCCACGATATACTGTACGTTAGGGTCCTACATTAAAAGTATGGGTGCGCACACCAACAACGTACGAATCAGGAATTTCACAGTATAAAAGGTATGGGTGAGCTCACACCCGGCCCACGCCAAATTACTCGCCGTGTAGTTTTTACCGACGAACGATGAAGCAAGGACAAACTAAAGACTACCCTTCCCTCTTCTCTCTTAAATCGTGTTTAAATGAGAAAAGAAGATCATTTTGTGGCAATTTACCATCTATAAATTACAACAGATCTTACACCTTACTAATCACCAGTTTAGAGCACATGCGCCGTTGGGTTTTCATAAACACGTATATTACACCTCATTCGTTTACAGACCAAAGACCATATTAGCAGGGAGACTAACTTAAGACTGGCCTGTCCGCTTCTCCCATAAATTAACTCATCGATTGATTAATGCACACACGTCACCAGATGACCAAATGAAACCCAGTTTTATGTTGAACCTGGTGCCTGTGCAAATTATTATTAAATGCATGTCGTGACGATCGATTTGTACATCACACTACACACAGAACATGCGATACTAATAAAGCCCTCAAAAATAATTCATGACTCATTTTGACTTGTCGGAATCATCGCGACAAAAACTGCTGCCGACAGCCAAAGGTTAATTATTATGCGTGCGTTCATGGATCTAGAAAATGCAGCTGGCACGGCTGGCCGTCCTTCAGTGGTACTGATTATATGCATATTTATTTCATTAATTTATTTGTACCTTGAGTCTACTGACTCACGCACGTTCAGCTGTCCCTCAAACACCAGGTGCAGGTCGCAATAGCTCAGGGGTAGTGCTTAACCCGTACGCCTCGGACATGCTGCGACATGATGTGATTCGACCATGATAGTTCAAGGGTGGTGTCAGAACAGCCTGGCGCCTGTAGGCGCCAAGCTATTCTGACACGACTCTTGAACTGACATGGTCGATCTCTCTCCAGAACTGTGATGCAGACCTCAAAGGATAGCTATCATTTAAAATCATCCACAGAATGTACAATGTTAAGCAATGTCAGAAGAGGCATAGATTCACATGAGCCTCCGAAGCTGCGGGGGCTCATGAGGATCTATGCCTCTTGCATTTGGGTGCTGTTCGTTGCTAACCGGCAGCGTAAAGGTTAAGCATCTGAAGGTCCTTTGAATGTCCGTGGTCAACTGTGACATGAGTGACCTGATCTGATCATTCCGCGCTTAAAGACGCGTTCAGTAGTTGGATACGACGATGCATATTCATTAAGAAACATGGATCCATACCTATCATTCTGTCTTCAAGGCCAAGATTAACTACCCACCAAAATTAACTTGTAGCCGGCCGACTCATTCCAGAGCCTGGCCCCAACTCAGTGACACCCTACACAACCGATGATTGATCACCAATCGTTCGCGAGAGCGGATGTATAAAAAAAATCGTTCGCCAGACTTCTGATTGGCGACACCGTGAAAACAAGAGGCAACGTTTTCCATGAAACTTTTTAAACACCCAACGTATTACACAGAGAAAACACCGTCCTACAGAGGTCGCATACTCATATTATTCAAAGATGGTGTTAGGATAGCATGGCGCCTAAAGGCGCCAAGCTATCCTGGCACCAACCTTGAACTATATATCATGGCTGATCGATCTCTCTCCCCTTGCAATTTATGGGGCTGAACGCGTTTACTTCTATGTATGTAGCTGACCTATACCAGCCTCGCCTGGCGTGCCACTTTAAACAAGTGATGACGGATCACCAATCGTTGTTTGGTGCGGGTGTACAGATAATCTTTTGCCCGACATTTGATTGGCGGCGCCATGAAATACGAAATCTCAATCTGTGAGATGATAGACAGCTGAAATCATCAGTGGTAAGATGAATTGTGATTTGTCTGTATATTATCTAGCACAGCTGTATGCTGTGGGTACGTTGACATAATTATGATGCATGGCTGCCTTATCCTTGAACTATTGATCAATATAATTCATTAATTGTAAAGATGGCTTTTGGCACATGCATCATTTGACGTCACACGAGTTGATTTCATGGCGTTTTACATCGCAATATGACGTGTATCGCAACTGCCTGCGTCAAAATTTCGACTTGTGATGTCAAGGTATGACGCGCGTATCGCCGCCGCTTGCGTCCGAGACAGTGTCAGTTAACGCAGACATTCGAGACGTTCCGCATTTGGATACCAGGCCGTTTTGGACGTTACTTTTACACTGTAAGATGCTATTATCGACCATGATGGTTTTAGGATGGTGCCAGCTATTCTGGCACTATCCTTGAATTTGAACTATCATGGTCGTTACATATTATGGTCGATGTGTCTTCTTGAACTGCCATGGCCAATGTGTCTCTCGATTCGTCATGCAGTCTTCAGAAGACAACTGTTACATTTAGCGATTTTGACCTTAAACTGGCCATGAGATGGCCTTATTCGCCTGCTCGGCGTTAAACCCAAATAACTAACTCGATCTTAAAGGTCAACGTTTTCATTGCCAGTGGCTCACACATGAAGGCTTGCACACAGCACACAAAAGCGGAGCGAGACGTATGCAAGGCGCAGATCCTCGCGTTCCCTCGGAGACTGCAGAAGTTAATAAAGATATATGTATCTTGCTGCCTTCATTGGTATTCAGAGCTTTTAAATCGCCGTCTTTCGGCTCAGCGTGATATATAAAGTTTCACTGCTTCCGCATGCACAGCGCTTACTCCGACACTGAACCAACCAAGCGATCAATCGCTTTCTCCTGTGAAAAATAATTTTCTCTTCACTACCGTAGGACGTGAAACACTCAAACGTTAGAGGCATGGATTATTATGCGCCTGTGCAAGTGCGGGGGCTCATACGGATTTATGACAGGAATCATTCATATTTTTGTACCTCAGACAGACGACATTAGCCGGAAGTGCATCCGCGATGGCTCGAGTAATGCTGGCAGTGAAAGGCTTAACTGGCCAAGCAAAAGAATTAATGTTTGTGTTGGTTGTCTATGAGACGTTTAAGCCCTTTTCACAGCCAGTAGTGGTCGCAAATTGTGTTTCCGAAATCTGTGTTAATACAACGCCAAAGAGCATCAGAGGAACGTGGATACAAAGTGGCGCCAGCAAGAGACATAGATGCTCATGAGCCCCCGCAACTGCGGGAGCTCATGAGGATCTATGTTTCTTGATGAAGACCTTCATCATTTTTTTTTCTCCGCAGTTTAGGGTTTTTGCCTTGTGAGAGCCACATACACAGGAATGTCGATGAGCGCGGTAATTTGAATGCTACCCAGATGATCGTGTTAATTTTCACTTCAGTCAGTATGCGAATTTCCCCCTCGGAGAGTGATGCTTTGTGTTTCTTATCAATTTTATCCTGCCCGGCTGCGCATGCATCGTCCTCAACCACTTTAACTCCCTTGCGCATACGGCCAAGGGTACTGCAAACCGTACCGGTGGCTAAAATCACAAAGGGGTTAAAGCGATTTCCGCAAGGAAATTTGAATCATAATCAAAGCAATTCCAATCCGATTTTCCCGCATAAATTCAGATCGGTCCACACAGCTCATTCTTTCTGACGTTGAAGTGTTGGCGTGTATAATAATAAAAAAAGAGCAACCATTTGCGCCGATAAATATAGATTAACACCAAAAGTGCGTACTGATCGTCGTGTTAACCGGCTGCTTGGGGCCACCTGCATTAACGAGCTTAGTCCTGCGACAGCCACTAAGCAAGGCGTACGGATGTGTACGCTTAGTGGCTGGCGCAGGACTAAGCTTAATCATGCAACTGTGTCTTGGTTTTTACATTTTTTGGGTTGTTGGTTGGTCTACACAAAACCTCGCAGATGTCGACACAAAAACGCGTGCTCTTCAGATGTAAATTGAATTGTTCACTTCCGGTGCATGTGGCTCGCTGGGGATTATACCATTATACACGTGCTGGGCTGTGTTTTTGGACATTACGGCCTATAGCCGTAAGGTCCAAAATCTCAGACCAGATCACATGTTTAGTAGAGCTTAAGGTCCAAAGTCGCGGACCAACCCACGTGTCAGAAAAAAAAAAAAGACAGCGCAGATAGTTGCGGACCGTGCCGAAAATAGCACGTGAAAGTCGAGGCAAAGTCGCTATTTTAACCCGTTCAGTGCTGAGAAATTTGAACAGACCAAAGGTATAGATCCTCATGAGCCCCCGCAGTTGCGGGGGCTCATGAGGATCTATGCCTCTTGCTGACATCACTTTGAATCCACGCTAGTTTCTGGGACAGCTAGTTTTTGGTGTTGTTTGTTGGGTGTTGAATTAACGAAGATTTCCGATCATTTCAGGAACATAGTCTGCATAAACAGGCACTAACCGGATTGAAAAACAAATTATAGATCGCATTTAGATCTGTTTCATATGTTTAGTTCCTGAATAAATCAACTTTTCCCTTGCATCCGGCACAGACAGTAAGACAGTAGGCCTATATGAGGATAATGGCCTGGATCTTGTTGGCTCTATTCCGGCAAAATATGCGATCGTCAAGAGTGACGGTGATGAAGCTCAAACTGCTAGTATTAACCCATTCAGCCCTGACGTACTACAGCGGGAGATGGGTCGACCATGATAATTCAAGGGTAGTGCCAGATTAGCTTGGCGTCGACCTATCTCCTGCAATAGATGCATAGTCGTTAGTTGACGCCTCGAAAATTGGGGAAATACGTGCGTTGGGCTGAATGGGTTAAAGATGAAATTAATTTTCACCGGCAGTTAAGGGGTTAACACATTCAACCCTGACTGCCTGATTAGCTGTGCGCCTATGAAGGCGAACAAGAAAGGGGTCCCAGGTCAGCCATGATACACCAAGATTTGACTGAACCATCATTGAATGGTCGGTCTTTGTCCCCCCGTTGATGCACGGTGTCTGTCGCACTTTGCTTGAGAAGTGAAAATGTTTAGCTTTTTGCTCATATGCGTCACAAAGATGTTGGAGCAAAATTGAGAGAAAAACAGATTAAGCTGATAAGCAACGGTAAATCTTGATAGTTTTTACTTTGTGTGTGTGTGTGTGTGTGTGTGTGTGTGTGTGTGTGTGTGTGTGTGCGCGTGTGCGTGTGTGTGTGTGTGTGTGTGAGTGTGTGTGTGTGTGTGTGTGTATGTGTGCTCAGGAACGGACCTGGGGGAGGGGGGTGAGGGGGGGGGGGGGTTCCAGGGGTTTTGGAGCCCCCCCTCAGATCCCAATTTTAAATAAATGCTGTAACACAGTCCCTGTTTTTGGTGTTTAGACCCCCCCCCCCCCCCTGACTCCAATTTTCTAAAAAAATGCTATAACACAGTCCCTTTTCGGGGTGTTTGAACCCCTCCCCCCCTCCCCGGTTGTTTGACATTTTGGCGATTGGTGAGAGTCTTAACACGCACGCGCCTTCTCTCTCTCTCTCTATCCGCCCCCCCCCCCCCCCCGCCCCTCCCGCCCCCTCCCCAGCGCATTTCGAATTTTTCGGCCCCTGGAAGCAAATTCTAGCGTCGGGGAGACCTTTAGTATCAGGTTGAAGGTCTCAATCAAAACTGTTGGAACCCCCACCCCTCCACCCTCGCCTCCACCACCACCACCCTCTAGGTAACTGATCCGCCCCTGGTGCTGGTTCTACTTTTTTCTACCGGAAATGCCCCGCCACAATCCGATTTTACTATATTCAAATTTAAAGCGGGGAATCTGCAAAAGTGGAGATTCCTTCACCCACATTCCCATTACAGCGGGTCATACACAGACCTTCCTGTACAAGAGACATAGATTCTTATGAGCCCCTGCTGTCGCAGGGTCTCATGAGAATCTATGCCTCTTGCTGACCAATTTGTATGCACAAGTGAACAAGAAGAAGCAAGCTGTACCGGATCGGTTTCTTCTTTGCCACACATTGAGGGCGTGATTTGGGTTTAAGAGTATGTTAAGCGGCTTCGTCACGTGCGATGGTGTGACAAGGTCATTTTTCGGGATCACGTGCATCGTTCATTTTCTTGTCAGTTATTGGGATTCAATTAACCCTGTCCTGTAGTAATCATCGCGACAAAACCGCCACCGACACGCAGAGAATAAAACATTGATCCCTAAGATATTGAAATTCCCAATTCTTGGAGTTGTCCAAAGAAGATTATGTCACACCTCAAAAGAGAGAGCAAAAATAATAGTTCAAGAGTGGTGCCAGAACAGCTTGTCGCCTAGAGGCGCCAAGCTGTTCTGGCACCACCCTTGAACTTCCTTGGTGGATTCATATTTTGTTGTGATTGTGGTCGGGCCGATTACGTTAACCCCTTCCATGCGACTGGACGCATATTTTGTTTCTTAAATATTTGGTTCAATCAACAACCAACAGCCCCAGGGAACGCGGATGCAAACTGGTCGTCACATGAGGCCTAGATCCTCATAAGCCCCCGAAGTCGCGGGGAACGCATGATGATCTGTTGGTGGGTTTTTTTTTTTTTTTGCCAGCTGGATTGCGTTTATTTTTTTCCGGCAGTGAAGGGGTTAAGCCAAACAGGCTACTGAGGCCGGGTGTTACATTTATGGTTGTGTTATTCTTTTGAGAGCATGTGTGTGTGTTGATCACAGGGAAGATCCGATATTCATTTGAGTTATTTTGGATAAGAATTACGTACCTTTTTAGTAGGATTCATTTTCTTTTGCACGGAGAATTGCGATCGTCAATTTTTGTTGTGACGCGTATTTCGCTACATTGTTATAAAGTTTAACCTACATTAGACTGGAAAGTTCAGAATGGTCGCGGCCGTTCTAGTGACCTCAGATATGACGTTAAAGTTGTGTAGTAATCGTTGGCAACATTTTGCAACATTTATGGTAAGCGCCTAGAAGTTTGTAGAAAGTTGTAGGGAGAACTAGAGTGTTTTTTCTCATGAATATTAATGCGTTTTGGTTGCGTTTTCTTTTCTGATTGGTCGAGTTGTGTGGATTTGCTGGATTGTTCTGGAAATCTGTAATAGTATAAAAGCCGGTGTTAGGAAATATGTGTGTACGTTGTATGAGAGCCGCAGTGTGTCAAACGTGTTGATGCATGGTAGAGGAGACTGTGACAGTGCATCAGAATTGTGGATGCTTTGTATGAGACAGTGTACCAACGTGTGGATGCAGTTGTGGATGCATTGTGCAGAGATTGCATCGTGAGAATAAAATATTGTTGGAACTGTTACTCCAGTGTGGTCTACAACCTTGTGCCACGTGTGACGAGTTGCAGCTGAGTGAAGTTTCTGCACAAGAACCCTACGTGCGTGCGTCTGGTGTGATTGTATCACACTACGACTACGATTACCACGTAACACCGGTCCATCTCACAGCATGCACTTCCTGGTTTGTGTTTTGTTTTTTATGATTGTTTGGCAGCATTGCGTGTTTATGTGAAATAACACCAACATCCTTTGTTTATAACCGCTTCCCTGCCGGCAGCTCGGCAGTGGACGCAGATTGTGCTTTTGAAAACTTCCAAGATCTTCATCCGTCAAAGGAACCTGGATACAAAGTGGTTTTAACAGTTCGGCGGTGTTTACTTCCAAGATCTTCATCCGTCAAAGGAACCTGGATACAAAGTGGTTTTAACAGTTCGGCGGTGTTTACTTTTTCTCGGCATTGAAAGACGTTTTACACACCTGCGCACATAAACGGTACAGGGGGCTGCACGCGCGAAAGGGTTAAATCGATTTGTTAACCCTTTGGCTGTCGGTTGCGGTTTTTGTCGCGATGATTCCGGTAGGATTCGCTGAATCATCGCGACAACAGCTGCTACCGACTCCCAAAGGGTTAAAACACTGCTTCTTTTATCGAGTGGCTGAGCACGTGCGTCAAGGTGTTGTTATTTATAAATCTTCAATCAGGGACACAGTAGCCCAGAAACTCTAGCATTAATGGGAAAATACGCGAACAGAAACACTCTCCAGCCCCCATCAAAGAATGCAGGGGTTCAAGGGAATAGTTCTTTGCTTTCTGGTGTTGCAAAACGGTCTTCTTTTATATTCTCATACTGAGGGAGTCGTTCGGATTTATATAGTCGACTGTTAAACTGTATAAAACATTCTTAGACCAGAAAAGGTTTCAACTCATTTGTACCACTGACACGTTAACTATACCTGGCCGTACTTGAGTCTTTTCAGGCTTCTTTTGTAAGTGGCATTTTCTACGAGGCACAGTTCGATAGTTGCTTAACCGTCCCAGAAACGACGTCAGAAGGCAAAAGAGATGTAAACAGGTTAATTAGTTAGTGGGGCTTTAACCTATTCAGGTTAGTTAGTTAGTGGGGGTTTAACCTATTCAGGTTAGTTAGTTAGTGGGTCTTTAACCTATTCAAACCCGCGACCGCATTTCCCAAACTTTGGAGGTGTCTCCTAACGACCATGTACGTACCCGTTGCCGGAGATGGATTGACCATGATAATTCATAGCTTGGCGCCTAATGGCGCCAAGCTAATCTGGCACTACCCTTGAATTATCGTGGTCAATGTTCGATTTAGCTGAAATTGTCTTCTCCTGCTGGTGTGCGTCGCGGTTAAAATGGGTTAATACCGAACAAGCAACTAAAGCCATCTCACGCTGGTGAAAGGGAACAAGGCAGACAGCCGTCTAACGCAGTGGCATAAGAATCGAGAGGGTGGGGGGGGGGGGGGGGGGGCGGGGGGGGGGGGGGGGGGGTGGTGTGGAAGGGGGCGACAGAGATCCCCTCCCCTTTAACTCCCTGATATTTTTCTGCGTGTTCAGAAATCTGATAAATTTCTATTTTTTTGCTTAACTTATTCAGCCCTAGGCACGCACTTCCCAAAGTTTTGAGGCGTCATCTAACGACTATGCACCTGTTGCAGGAGATGGATCGACCATGATAATTCAAGGGTTATGCCAGATTAGCTTGAGGCCGACAGGCGCCAAGCTAATATGGCACTACCCTTGAATTATCATGGTCGACCCATCTCCTGCTGCAGTGAGTCAGGGCTGAATGAGTTAATCTTTCCAAGGCTGGAGTTCCCTCCCCTCCCCCTTGCGGTGTTTGATTTTGTACGGTTGAAAAGTACATCCCCCACCCCCTCCGCTCCTATGCTAACTGACCGGGTGCACTGTGAGAGCTGTATGGTTTTACGCATTGACTAAGAATTAGGTGCACAATTATCTGTGGCCACAAATAGGTTTTTGTTAGCTCATGTCAAGTCTTTCTCGCCGTGAAGGCGACAGGAAAGAAGACTATTCCTTTATTTCACAGAAAGAAGAAAAACAAGAAAAACTCTGTACGGGTGCCTCGTAGAGACGGCTTCAAAGATACACCAAGAAAACGGCCACCAAAGAGTCAGTGTTGAACAGCGATTTTGGACAAATAGGTTTTATATATGGTGGCTCACGTCTAATCAAAATTAGCCCTTCGCGCATCGGTATTTTTTTTTAATGTCGCGATGATTCATATAGAAATCATCGCGACAGAAAACCGCTACCGACACGCAAAGGATTAGTTTTGTAGAAGTGAGAGTTTAAGCTTCGACTATGATTAAAAATATCAACTTGAATGTTACGTTACCGCATGACGCCGGTATCAGTCCTCCTGCACCGAAACGAGGAGACATTCACGGTAGCAAAAGGTCTTCGGGCCCAGGAAAGCCGCAGTGAAAGCGGGACCATTGCGGCCGTCGTGGGTTCGAGGAACTTTGCTTACTGGGATAAGACATGCGGTGAGGCTTTTTTTCCTAGACAAGCAGTTATTTGGGTTTAACGCCGAGCAGGCAACTAAGGCCATCTCACGTAGACAAGCAGTACGCGTATTTCTGACAATATCGATTTGGAGTAAATACTATTTGTCGTGTCATATCCATACTCTGGGAGCATATTTTGGTCTACCCTATTGACAATACGGTAGACCTTGAGACGGGGCTGGTCGGAGCACGTTCCGTAGCATGCAAATGACGAATATAGGCGGGCAAACATCAGACTCTGACAGTGAAGTAACACGATAAAAATTACGTCATGCCTAGCTACACTAACCACGCTGTTGAACGTACATATGGTGGGAAACGCCGTGTGTGTGTGTGTGTGTGTGTGTGTGTGTGTGTGTGTGTGTGTGTGTGTGTGTGTGTGTGTGTGTGTGTGTGTGTGTGTGTGTGTGTGTGTGTGTGTGTGTGTGTGTGTGTGTGTGTGTGTGTGTGTAGACACGAGTGTTTCCGCTGTTTGTGTACGTACAGGCCTGAAACTTTAGGAAATGCTTTGATCGAGATGTATTTCGGAGAGCCTCCGAGCATATTTTAAATGTTAGGATCGTTAAAGAGAAAAATTGCCGTTTATGTAAAGTCGGTTGACCCGCATTTAAGTCCGTAATTTTCGTTCTATTCACTCGGAATGTTGGATATAGCTAACTTGGAAAGTAGACATTCCTTAGCCAACTTTGTACCTTTCGAACTTTTACGTAAAAAGCAATTCATTGCAGAAAAAGAATTCTCTACTCTCGAGAAGGATCAGGCAGTGACGGTGACGTAAAGGCGCCAAACACGTCAAACACAATGTTCCTAAATTGTCGCAGAGCACCAGATGTCAGTGTTATACAATGTTTCTGAATTGACATCAAATTCGTCCCTGTGTACACGGCGTCATGGGACTAGCGATGCGGCCATGTCGTGAAGCTTACAGTGACGTCATTTTGCTGCTCGTGCTTGTGATGAAACTCTATGCTCATGCATAGTGTTCACACAGTAGGGTAAATACGGTAAGGGTTTTGTTAACGGTTTGTTTTGTGACGATAGTCCGTGAGGCCCGTGGCCCACGTGAAGCCTTTAGGACACGGTTAATACGGGGAGGTTAGTGAGTTGTAGGCAAAAGTTCAGTCTGTCAGAGCGGTAGAAACATTAGTACGGGGCTTTACCGTCAGAGGGTGCAGACGTGTTTGAGATACCTTAGCCCGTATTCCAAGACTCTGAAACCTAGAATTCAGGTATGTTTCTATATATGTATTATTGATAGTTGCTCAGTTAAAGACAGTATGCGTTGGTAAGAGTAATAATAATAATAATAATAATACCGTTATTATATAGGCGCTTTATCTCAATTTTGGGGAAATCGACTCAAAGCGCCGCGCCTGAAACCCAACACACACACTCACGAAACAGACACGGATTTACGCCATTTAAGACAAACACAGTACAAGACAAACGAAGGGCCAGTCAGCTACTGAAGTTACAGAGATTTTTGATCGCTTGTATTTGAAATTTGTAAAGTGGCCTGAGACCGGTACCAAAGTGTGGGGGGTGGGGGGGGGGGGGGGGTGGGGGGGTGGAAGAACCGGAGTACCCGGAGAAAGAACCCCCGAGAGTAATTTGGTTGTATAGCATTGTCTGGGTTGGTTCAGTTATGTTGGTTTAGAATTCAGTGAGGTAGCCGGTGTTTTTTGTATACAGTTATTTACCGAGATGGATAACTAAAGGAGTGTCAGGTGTGTATGTCTTAGTCGCTATGAAGGTAGTTCGTGGTTGGTTAAGCATAGTCTTTTCCAGTATATAGAGTAATGTATAGCGAGAGTGTTAGGTTATAGTCTGTTCCAAGGTAGTGACAGAGTTATAGGGTGTTACGGAAGTAGTTCGGGTTATGAAGCACGTGTGTGTGTGAATGAACGTGTGAGTTATTTGTATCAGCCAGGTTACGTAATGTTTCTCATATCATCCAATATGTTGTGTGTTTAGCAAGTGTTACGATTTGGGTCCTTGTTGTTGTTTAGAGTGCTTGTTGGAGAGAGAGAGAGAGAGAGAGAGAGAGAGAGAGAGAGAGAGAGAGAGAGAGAGAGAGGAGAGAGAGAGAGAGAGAGAGAGAGAGAGAGAGAGAGAGAAGAATGAATGAATGAACTTATTTCCAGGATAAAGATGGTGCGAGAGAGAGAGAGAGAGAGAGAGAGAGAGAGAGAGAGAGAGAGAGAGAGAGAGAGAGAGAGAGAGAGAGAGAGAGAGAGAGAGAGAGAGACGGACGCCGAGACGTCAGTCACCAGGACCTAACGCGAGGTCATATCTCCAGTTCTTCACTCAGGGAGTGAGCGGCCGGTGCCAAGACACGAGGGTCACAGCGAAGATACAATACGCGTAACGAGGACGTCCACGACTCGAGAGACAGGACGACTCGAGGAGCGTACGAGAAAGGACTTGCACGCCTAGACGTGAAAGGACCAGCGTAACCAGGCGAGAAAACCAAACAGATTGGATAGTGAGAGACTGATACCTAGCCTGGCAGTGATATTGTGTATGTGTATGTGGTGTTTGAATGCAGTGGGGAAGGTGAAGTGTATATAGTTTGATAACCTTTTGAGCGTTTTATTGTTTACTTTTGTATAAACGTCGTCGTTAGAAAGGAAGCCCGTGAGTTGTGTTTTACCGCATGAATGCGCCCGTCTGAGTCAGTGGCGGTGTATGCGTCTGTTGTGCGAGAGTCTGCGCGTACGACTGGGGACAAGTCTGCGTGCGTTACAGTGCTAGTCTTCTTCTTCATAATTCCTGTCGCTATATCGCCCCACAGAGCGTACTAATGGAAGGAAGCGTATGTGTCCGTCTTTATTTGTGTGCGCAGATGTGTTTTGATTAGAGATTGGGTTAGAGAGGAGGGAAATGAATCGGTAGGATAAGCTTTAAAATATGAACATGAACTATAAAAGGTTCCTAAAAGAAAAATGCATGCGAGCTCCAAACAAATCGGTAGACTTTGGGATGAAATCCTCATTTAAAAGAAAAAAAATATTCATTCCAGACTTATTGACAGCTGACAATTCTGGCCGTGACTTAGACATGACTTCACATTCGCACCCATCTATAACGAAACCCGACGGACGTATCACGAACAGCCCACGCCATTGTGCCCGAACATTTTCAACGTAAGATAAAATCCTACCACCTTAGGAGCATAATCGATGTAAATGGGGACGCCCAGAGACATAAATCCTTTTGAGCCCCCGCAGATTGCGGGGGGGGGGGGGGGGGGGCTCATTGCGGATTCATGTCTCTTGTGAGCGAATGAATAGTTTCTGTAGGACTGGGGGAAAAAGTCTGAGTAATGAGAGAGATTATAGATACAATTTAGTCGCGACTGCGAAAGTTTTATCACAGCCTCTTTGACTTCTGTCTTTTTGTGCCCTCGAAAGTAAGAGACCATTAACATGGCTTCTCTACGGCACTGGCCGCCGTTATTGATCCATTCTCTGGCTACACATGGCGAAATGACACACAACGGCAAGAGGCATAGATCCTCACTAGCCCCTGCGCTAGCCCGGGGGCTCGTGAGGATCTGTTTTTCTTGCTGGCAGCATTCGCCTCTGTGCTCCTCAGCCAGAAGGTTGTGCAAGGTAGATTGCGATGGTGCTTGAAACGCAAATCATGTCCACTGGCAATGAAGGGGTTAAGTGTTCAAGTGTCATTACCTCCCCCTCCTCCTCCCCCCCTCCACACACACACACACACACCTTGCTTGCTTTGTTCCAGTTTACTGTACCACTGGCACTAAAAGTGATCGGGGACTAGCAGTTTTGGTGTGGTTTTCAGCAGCTTTGGCGTAGTTTTCTTTGTAGGCAGTTTTGGCGTAGGTTTTCCATCCCTCCTTTCTCATCCGGGCTTGGGACCGGCAACGGCGGAGTTGACACACACACACCGCCACAGCGTACCCTTTTATGGTCTGCTGCCGAAGCTATTTCTTGCAAAATCGTGGCGAGAAAGGGACTCTATACGACGGCCCAAGATGTTTTTTTGTCAGATTGGAAATTGGATCTAATTTATCAACCGGGAATTACTGAACCGGTTTCCCACTTTCAGATATCATTACTGCTCCTCTCAATCGCATTTTCGGGGTCACTGTGAGATAGATAGTACCTTTCTAATGCCTATTACTTGGCAGTTCCAGATGAGAAAGGTCACTCAGTCATAGACACTACCATTACAATACAAATTACGTCTCGTCACTGATTCTTGAAAGCTCTGCTTGACACACAATCTCACAGGACATTTACAATTACCGCTTTGCTTGAAGGAAAAGGGTTCACCAAAGGTCTTTGCACTTGTGTCTGTTGACGAGTTTATTGCGTGTTCTTCCTGTTTCTTGTGCGACCATACTTGGTTGGTTATTTTATTGTATTGGAATGTAAGCAAGATGGACGCTACATGCCATAACCCCGGACAGGGCCTCAGTGGTGTTTTCTGGGCTCTTGAACTGAGGGGAGTTATAATAAATGAACTTGCCCC
Organism: Semisulcospira habei; assembly: GCA_036245525.1. Taxonomy (NCBI): domain Eukaryota; kingdom Metazoa; phylum Mollusca; class Gastropoda; family Semisulcospiridae; genus Semisulcospira; species Semisulcospira habei. Next base: position 296,047,237 of record BTPG01000002.1, on the reverse strand, counting down.
TGTTTGGGGCAGGCAACGTCTATCTTACGTTCCAATAAAAGTTTCCAAAGTGGCCATTAGCTTTTATCTTACTTTCAAGATGACTTTATTGTTGCTGTGGTAATAATCATACATAGTAAAAATTGTCTTGCCGCCACCACATGTGCTGCTCACATTCACTCACTCGCTCATTCCACAATTACAATAACAGAGCTACAAAATAGACAATGACTTGGGACGGGTCACAGTGAAGCCCGTCGCAAAAGCATCTTATGGCTGGCGCCAGCGGCCTCATCCCGACCCGAATCTCCCTGACAAAAACAGAATGCTAAGACAGTCCTAATGTCTCCTGAACACACCATTATATTATGTTCTTGTGTTAAGTTCAGTCCTACTTGACTAAAGCTAGCACATGAAAATACAAGTTAACAACAGAAACAAAATACCGGCGATACTGAGGGAAATGATATCCGATCTAGGCAACGTAAAACAACTCTGACGGTCAAAGCTGCACCTGGGGGCCCGTCGCTATAGTACAGCGCCGTCAACACTATTTATAACATATAAATGTCATGTTGGTAACAGTCATGCGTCATTTTTACATGTATAATGAATGAAATAAAACCAGCACCACACCCCCTCCCCCCCCCCCCACACGACACAGTCATGTTCACTGGCACGCCGCTAGTTGGGCAACACTACGATCTGTCAACCAGCGATGGTCGGCGGGCCAAACGTGCGCGCTACATAAACATGGCCGCCGCGGTGACACGCCATTAGTAAAGCTCGCTGGTACATCCTTCTCTTTGTGCTTCCACGCTCTTCTGTGGAGTCATTCAGAATGAAGAAAAGCTGGCAGTGCATTAGTCTGTGAATAATGTAGGATGGAGCCCGGAATAGCACATGTTTAGTAGTTCCACAGTTCATCTGCACGATACTGATTCTGTGGATAGGCTGGGACGAAATAAGTCCAAACTCAGTGATTCAGACTGTTACAAGAGGAAGACGATGTTCTAGTCGGTACACCACCACTCATCAAATAAAATTGTCGAAAAGGTACATCACTGTTTCCTCAGTCAGAACCCGATAGCACAACACTGAGTGGACAATACTAATTATAGGCGTCGCTTCAAAGCACAGTTGGCGGATTTTGCCGGAGCGGCCGCCGGCCAGGTCATGCTACATATTCCAATGAGGCAGTGCAAGGACCAGTGTTTAAAAAAAAAAAATCTTCTGCCTTCTTTGGCATTTTGTATAGAGGCAGTATACTGTAATTTGATTAAAATCTCTTGATGGATGAGAGGAGACATGTTTGGTGCTTTGATTCATAGCCTTGGCTTAACCAGCGGACTCTTTTTGGCCTAGTTTGAGTTGCCAAGCAGATGGTGATTTGAGGTGTGTACCAGATTTGGCTGCGCTTGGATGTAGGGTTTGGATTTAGGATTGGTACAGAATCATGTTGATAGCCAGGAAATGAGACTGGTGATGTCCTTATTTATTTATTTATTATTATTATTATTATTATTTTTTTTTTGGGGGGGGGGGGTGGGGGTGGGGGTGGGGGGGGGGGGCGGGGCGGAATTTTGTGCATGGCAAATGTGCAGAAAGTGGGCGGTATGTTGTTTAGGGGATTGAAACATTAGGGGATGACTGGGACAGACTACGGCTAAGGCATTTTGACAGATGGGACTGCAGGAGAGGCCCACTCAGTTCAGCGACGAAGTCCTAGCCAGCGACTTGTCGCAAGTTGGAGCACAGCTGTTAAATGTCACCCGAGTGAGTCACGCAGCTAAAACATAACAATGCCACATACCCTGACACTGTTGGAGTAGGCAGACTGAGAACAGCCCCCTCCCATTTGGCCAAAGGGCATACAGCAAACGTAGGAAGGGTCATGCACTCGTGGCGTTATCTATGCATGTTAATGTAACAGAGAAGTAGAGTTCGCCATTGATGTGTGATGTGAGCGGTACTGACAGTTCGCAATCACAGTATATAGAAGAGCGTCCCCCTTCCTGGTTATCGACGTAAATAACAAAAAGTATAAGCAGGATTCAAGGGCTTAAGGAAATATTTAGAAGTAAATGTACTGCCATTTACCATTTTACGTCTGTATTCCTGAAGCTGAAATATGCCGACGGCGGTTTCAAATACACTTGCCTGTTAAATCTCCGGCAAGACCCATGTACCGTTAGGTTTTACAACTGCATAACCTTTGAGTCTGAAACATCGTACTTTACAATGAATTCCAATGATTGATTGATTGTACATTGCTTAACGTCCCAACAGCAACAAGGCTTTCTCAGGACGTGCCTGCACTGCTTGTGAAAAAAAAACAAATAGAATATTGAATGTATGTCGCCAGCCGGTCCAATACGTTAAATAAACCTACGCCATGGGACCTAAATAAAGCTAAGACCATTTAGCAACACACATCCAATATCAAGAGCTACAGGCAGTGCAGACAGTTGGGAGAGTTTTAAAAAGACAAATACAGGTGAATGGACCAACGGTAAACAGAAACACATGCCCCAGAATACAGAAGAAAACCCACCCTGTGGGGCTGACCAGGGTGACCCTGGGAACTAAAAAGTAGTTACCCCACCCAAGTCCCCCAGGGCAGACCCGGGTGGGGGTACAATGAATTCCAAGGTCTCCCTGTAAATCATAGTTAGCTTTTAAATTTTGCGGTCGTGTGGATTAAATCGAAGGTTGCTATGTTTTGTCATTCGTTAGTTATTACTGTTGTTTTTCTCAGTGGTGTGCAACAAACTCAAGATTTCACTTTAAATGGTCCATTGCTGACCATTTCGTGATCCGTGCCGGAGAGTGATCGCGTGGTGATTATTTAACCGCTGGGAGCGAAAGCCCGCACAGTTTTCGTCCACTTACCTGCCTCACTGACCTCGTAATTATTTTAGTCATTTCGTACCGGATGTGTCATCAATCGCAACTTTGCTGGGACAACCGTAAGTTTGAATTTTTTAGCATTTAAAAGATCTCGCTTATGTAGTGGTCTTGTTGCTTTTGTTGTTTTGATTGCATGCTTATTTCACTCTTTTCTTGCAATTCCTGCCATAACGTTGCATACTGTGGTAAATCAAGTCATGGGAATCTGTGATGCTCTACAATAATGTTCTTAATGTTGTTTTTTTCTTGTTGGGTTTTTCTTTTTAATTTAGTTGATGCTTCAGCGTTTGATGTTATATGAAGGTTGCTACTGTTTGTATGAAGTAAAATTTTACACACAATTTCTAATAATGTATTCACTACGGTTTCAACTATCGTCTTATCTGCAAAAGGGATTGTGTACTTCACTCATTTGCACACTGCACACGTCACGTTCAGTATTTCTTCACAGAGTTCTAATGCAGGTATGTTGCAATTTGCATGTGTGCAAAAATCACAATTCAGTTTTTAAGTATCTTAATGATTTTTAAAAAGTAAAAAAGTATTTAATGATTTTATAAAATTGTTATATTTGTCATACCAAAAATGTCTGTGATATCAATCCCTCTTTTTCTCTTTTTATTTCAGGGCATCATAACGTGCATCGATGTCTTTAAGGAGCTTACCAACTATTTCACACCTTAACGTCTACGAAGATGGAGATGGTGTTTGGCTTTGTTTGAGGAATTTTTACAGTTTCTTAGAGATAACATCGAAAAATCGGACACTGCCACAAATTTAATAAGAAGAGACAATCTTGTTCGAAAATTCAAGAAAGCGTCAGAATTCAGAGATGGCGTGGGTCTGGAATGCAAGTCAAAAATAAATGTGGAGGCAGCTTTGAAATTCATTTTCAATAATTCTGAGGCACTCGCAATTTGCAGCATAGTTGCCAGGGAGGTGAGGAACTGCATTCTGAACCCGGCAGCTGCATCAGTGCCCCCAAAAGTGTTATCTGATGTGAAAACGATCAAAGATCTGTATGACACTATCGCTGCCACTTCTTTGCATAAAAAGAAAGTCGACGATTTTTTTCCTGTGCACTCCGCAACAGATATATCAGAGCTGAAGACAATAAACACAAACTACAAAGAGTGCTTTTCGTCCTTACAATGGGAAAAGATCGCGCTGTTTGAGTATCACTTTCACAAAGAGAACGAGAACTGCGTCACCTTTGAATATGAGGAACTGTGTCGAAAAAAATGGCTATACTGGGAGACTTGCAAAACACTCAAAGGTGACTATTTGCACTGTGTGCTTTGACCGCCAGGAGATGGTGCATGGCCGCCATCTTGCCTTACTTAATGTTGCAAGGCGCCCGCATCAATAGCTGCTAAAGTGTCAGCGCTATACGACACTTTCGCAGCTATTGATGTGGTCCCTTTGAACGAAACAATATATACACTGACGTGCAAAAGAAATGCGACATTTTTGGAATCATCGGAAACACTAAAGCACACTTGTACGGAAAACACTGGTAAAACGCCAAATATCTGCCAGAGGCATAGATCCTCAAGAGCCCCTGCTGTTGTCGGGTGCTCGCCGGTGAGAATCTTTGTCTCTTGCTGATTTGAGCTACCTCTGCGTGGCTATGTATGCATTAATACATCGTATGAATACATCGACGTTGGCATTCCACACTCATTTTTGCATTTGTACTCTCTTGGCCTGAAGACTAAAAATCTTCAGTTATATCATATACTTTTGCGAGTGTGCTGAGGGCACCGACTCATTCTAAAATCTGACATCTTCCCTGTATCGCTTGTAATACCTCGGTCAGGAAACGTGCTTTTATACACTATATTGGTTTAACTCTGCTTCACATTGGCCCCTCTATTTCTATCCTGAGGAGCAAAAAAAACCCCAAAAAACCCCCAAAAAAAACAAACAAACCCAACCAACAACCACAAACAAACAACAAAAAAACAACAAAAAAAACCCCACACAAAACCCCCCCAAAAAACTCAAACAAAACCCCAACAACATCATCAACAACAACAAAGCGACATTTAAAAAAAAATCTTTAGTGTCTCCGATGATTCTAAAAAAATGTCGCATTTCTTTTCCTCCTCGGTATATTTTGAATACTGGCAATCGATCGAACCAAAACAAAAGAATTCGACTCTGGAAATCGAAGAAAACAACAACAAGCAAACAAAAACCGTTAAAGGTTAAGAACTTAAAGGACTTAGGGTCTTTTGTCAGACACGAAGGTGACTTGAAAGGTGCGGGACCGACTATAGTGTCCGAACAAACGCTTTATATTACCTCAGCTGGATTTCACCTTGCGACCTTTCTGACGAGAGTCGAACGCTCCTCCACCTGTACTCCCCAGCGCCTCACTGTAAGCTGATACAGTTCGTGAAACGGCAACAGAAACAACAACAATAACAATAACAACAGCAACAACCACAACAGTATTTCCTTTTCGAATACTGCGGTACGGGCTCATTAACTCATTCAGCCCTGACGCACTACAGCAGAAGATGGGTCGACCATGATAATTCAAGGGTAGTGCCAGATTAGCTTGCGCCTGTCGGCGCCAAGCTAATCTGGCACTCATCATCATCATCATCATCAGTCCCTTGCCCGAACTGGGCGTTGGGGGGACTGAAAGGCAGCAGCAACAGACAGTGCTCTCCACTGAGTTCTATTTTGGGCGGTGGCAAGCAAGTCTGGCATCTCGAGTTCGGTCCATTCTTTTATGTTTGCGACCCAACTCTTTCTCTGACGACCTCGCCGACGACTTCCTTCGAGAGTGCCTTGGAGGATAGTCTTGGACAAGGTGTTGTGTCGGGTCACGTGGCCAAACCAAGCAAGCTTGCGCCGTTTCACAGTTGCCAGAAGAGGTTCATGTGGGCCCACCAGGGAGGTGACGATGCTCCGTACATATTCGTTGGTTTTGTGCTCGCGGTACGAGATGCGGAGCAACTTCCTCAGGCACTTGTTCTCAAAGGCCTGGATTTTCTTTTCTGAGTCTGCAAGCAGTGTCCAAGTCTCACAGCCGTAGAGTAGAATAGACACTACGAGGGACTTGTAAAGCCTGTACTTGATGGTGAAGCTGATGGAGTTACTTCGCCATATCCTGTCCAGCCTGGCAATTGCGGATGTTGCTGTACCTATCCTGATACGGATCTCTGCTACGCAACTACCGTCTTTGGACAGGGTGGCTCCCAAGTACTTGAAGCTATTGACCTCTTCTAGCTTCTGGCCGTTCATGTGAATGTTGCTGCTGCTGTCGCTTGTGGTGTTGATCATCACTTTGCTTTTATCCGTACTGATCTCCATGCCATAAGACCCTGCGCTACTTGAAAGTTTGTCTGTCAGGTTTTGGAGCTCACTATTGCTGCCTGCCATGAGGTCAATATCGTCTGCGAATCGAAGATTGCACAGGGATCTGCCACCAATAGAGATTGAAGTATGGTGGTCGTGGAGGGTTTCCTGCATGATCTTCTCCAGGAATATGTTGAAAAGGACAGGAGAGAGCAGGCATCCTTGACGGACACCGATCGTCGTCCTGAAGAACTCGCCTGACTGATTGTTAAGTAGAACCGCGCTGCAGGCGTTCTTGTAAAGCGCTTCTATCATTTGGATCAGTCCCTCCTCTATGTTGAACGATCTCATGACTTGCCAGAGTCCGTCGTGCCAGACGCGATCAAATGCTTTCCTGAAATCTGGCACTACCCTTGAATTATCATGGTCGACCCATCTCCCGCAACTGGTGCACAGTCGTTAGATGACGCCTCCAAAATTTGGCGAAATACGTCCGTCGGGCTGAAGGAGTTAAAGCATGTGTGCTGGCCCCTCCAGTGCAGTAACGTCCCAAAAATCATACCAAGAAACATTTATTACTCTTCCTCTGGACTCACTTTGCCGCGTTGCATCCTGTGCTCCTCATTCAACGCCAGTACTCAGAGGCTATGACGCAAGCCAAAAGCAGGGAGCTGCAGCCTACGACACGAACGTGCTCGGGAGGTGCGATTCCGGCGGTCTTCAATCAATCTAAAGGTCTGCCGTCGCCAATATGCCTCCTGCGCTTTCACCAGCAAATGGATCGACCGTGATAGCTCGAGGGTGGTGCCTGATTAGCTTGGCGCCTTTCAGGCGCCAAGCTAATCAGGCACCACCCTTGAGCTATCACGGTCAATCCTTCTCTCGTATACATAGGTCTACTGTGTGGAGGTCGACGGTTCCGACAGGAAAAGAAACCCCAAAGGGCTGTTGGTTATAGAAAGGGAAGGGTTTCCAATATGAGAGACGCGTGAAACGATGTTGCCGAAATAAAGCAGGTTCATGTGTTTAACTCAGTTAGCTCCGACACACCACAGCAAGACATGGATCGAACATGACAGTTCAAGGGTGGTCCCAGAATAGCGTGGCGCCCATAGGCGCCAGGCTATTCTGACACCACCCTTGAACTATCATGCTCGATGTGTCTCTAGAATTGTAATACAGCCATTCAGAGGCCGACCTGAAAATTTGGGGATTTCGGTCCTGGGGTAGAATGTGTTAGTCATACCTGATGAAAACAGAAGGGTATCAAAACTTCTTTATCGGGCTTTTTCTTTGGGAAAAAAGAGGTGGGTGGGTGGGTGGGCGAGGGTGGGGGTGGGGTGCGGTGGCGGTTGGGGGTGGTGGTGTGGTGGGGGTGGGGGTGGGTGGGTGGGGGGGGTGGCGGTTTGGCAGTATTAAAAACTTCTTTGTAATGTTTATCTTTGGAGAAGGGGGGGGGGGGAGAGTATTAAAATGTTCATAATATTATGTTCTTTCAGTACCTGACAGAAGGGTATGAACAATTCTTTAATGGGCTTTTTTTTTAAAAAAGAAAAGAAAAGGGAGGGGGATGGTAGGGGGGGCCGGGGGGGGGGGGGGAGGGGGGATGTAGGGGGCTTGGAAGTATTAAAACTTTCTTAGTTTGTGGTGTTTATCTTTGGAGAGGGGGTGGGGGAGGCGAAGGAGTATTAAAAAGTAAAAGTTCTTTGCACTTTATCTTTGGAGAAGGGGGGGGGGGGGGGGTTTGAGAGAGGCGGGGGTGGGGGTGGGGGTGCGAAGGGAGGACTGGTGGTAGACAGGATAGGTTGTTTGAGTGCAAAGGGGTTAGATACGAGTTGGTGGGGGTGGGGTGGGGGTGGGGGGTACTGAGGAAGCCTCCTCGTTAACTCTTTCGAGACAAGCCGCGGCCGGATACGCAAGCATAAAGACTCGTATCCGAATGCGACACGTCTCGCATATATGTTCTTTATTAAACCAGAAAAAACCCCTCCTTCGCAGCACTGGCCGCCGAGGTTTATCACGATTAAGGAGAATGAGGTAGAAATGTCGCAGAACGCCCGAAGCATGACGGAATATGGGGACGTAGTTTAGCAATAGCCAAATGACGTTTTCGCAAAGACGACAAAAGTTTGCGTGATACGAATTCGGTGAAAAAATAGTTTATTTTTTGGACCATAGTGCGTCAGTCGTATTTACCCCGGAACAAATAATACCCAAGAACAAGAGGTATAGATTCTCATAAGTCCCCGCACTGCGGGGGCACTGACTCTACCCTTCTTATAAAATACTCGGATGACACTGCCTTAGAAGATCTCTCCAATAATGATGCGACTTACTTTGCAGAGTTTTACAAGAGTTGTGTAATGAGTTGGCAGAGCCACTTTGCACATTGTTTACTTTTTCCCTTGAATCAGGTATTGTACCGCAAGACTGGCGAACCGCAGAGGTAAGTGCGATTTTTAAAAAAGGTTCTAGGTCAGATGCAGGAAACTACAGGCCAGTAAGCTTAACATGTATAGTATGTAAAGTTTTAGAGTCTATAGTCCGAGATGAGATCGTTAATCATTTCATGGTGAATAATATGTACACTGAATGCCAACATGGTTTTAGAAGGAAACGATCATGTGTTACTCAGCTACTACAGGTTATGGATGATATAACCTCCTTGGACAACAAAAAAACGGTTGACATCATATACTTAGACTTTAGAAAAGCATTCGACACTGTTCCTCATGAACGGCTTCTTCAGAAACTAGAGGCCTATGGTGTATGTGGAAACATTTCCAACTGGATAAGAAGTTTTTTTTACATGCAAGAGAACAAATGGTAAAGGTTGGAGAAGCAAAATCGGACAAAATAAAGGTACTGAGCGGCATACCTCAAGGTAGCATCTTAGGACCTATATTATTTACGATATTTATAAATGACTTGCCAGATTGTGTTAATAGCATGTGCAAAATTTTCGCAGATGATACTAAAATCTATAATGAATCGAGCAATAAAGACGTGTTGCAGCACGATTTGGATCACTTGCAAGAGTGGTCCGACACATGGGACTTACATTTTAATGTAGAGAAATGCAAGGTCTTACATGCTGGAAGGAACAATCCTGAACACGATTACTTGATGAAAGTGAACAGCAACATTAAAAAGGTGGTATCTTGTGAGGAGGAAAGAGATTTAGGTGTGGTCTTCGACAAAGTTCTATCTTTTGACCCCCATATTCAGAACTGCATCAATAAGGCCAACAAAATGGTTGGAGTAATTAAGAGAGCTTTTAATTATTTGGACAAGGACATTTTTAGTAAACTGTATAAATCACTAGTCAGACCACATTTAGAGTATGCAAACACTGTATGGTACCCAGGTTTAAAGAGACAATCAGCTGCACTCGAAAGGGTACAGAGACGAGCAACAAAGCTGGTCAAAGAATGTAGAAATATGACTTATTCAGACAGACTCAGATACTTTGGATTACACTCCTTACGCGGACGTAGAATACGGGGAGACTTAATCCAGGTTTTTAAAATTTATAATGGCATCGACGACCTAAAGTGGAACGACTTTTTTGCAACACCATTCTGTGAAAGAACCCGAAATTCTGAAGGGAAAATCTTTGTACAGCACTGTAACACTAACCTGCGGAAGTTTTGTTTTACTAACAGAGTTGCCATTGTTTGGAATGACTTACCAGTTTCATTAAAAAAAGCATCTAATATAAATTCTTTTAAAAACCAGCTGGACGAATTACCAAAATTTAAAGAGATTTTTTTTATTCCTATGATGAATGATTTTATAGGAAAATTGCATGCATAGCAGACCCATAAAGGAACTAAAGAAAGAAAGGACATTTATAAAGGCCTCACGGCCTATTTTGTCCTCACAATACTACTACTACTACTACTACTACTACTACTACTACTACTACTACTACTACTACTACTACTACTACTACAGAAGTAGAACGTTTTAGTGTTTGGTGTAAAGATAATTTTCTAGACCTAAATGTGAGTAAGACCAAGGAACTACTGATAGACTTTCAAAGAAACCCTGCCCCTGTCCCTGTTCTTACGATCGATGATGTGTCTGTTGAGCGTGTGACTGAGTATAAGTATCTTGGAACAGTCATAGATGATAAGTTGTCCTTTAACGCAAACACCTCCCTCATACACAAGAAATGTCAGTCACGCATCTACTGCCTCCAGAAACACAGGAAGCTGAATGTGAACCCCTCTGTCCTTCAAACTTTTTACTGCTCTTTTATTGAGTCTGCCATCACTTTCGGTTCTGTGTGCTGGTATGGAGGTCTGAGTGTGAAGAACAAGAACACCCTGGCACGAATGGTAAACATCTGCAGCAAAGTGACTGGCAGTAAGCAAAACAGTGTGGAGTCCCTGTATGAACAGCGTGTGGTGAGAAAGTGTAGGCGGATAGCTTCAGACAGATCCCATGTCCTTGCCCACCTCTATGAACTCCTCCCCTCTGGCCGCAGACTCCGCACGCACAAAGCTAGAACACTTAGACTACAGCACAGTTTCATCCCCAAATGCATCACTCTAAGCAATCTGTAGATACATCCACGCATACCCAAACCTAACTCCTCCCCCTATCCCCCTTTACCTGTGCAATCAGTAGGAATGGAGCTTGTTGATTTTAGAGAAGTGATTATATTGTGTTTCATTTGGTGGTGAACATGGACATACTGGGATTGTTGTTACTGAGTGTTTACCCACTAATTATTTTACTATGGTAGACTTTAATTATGCAGCTTGTGTAATAATGTGTAATAATGTACTGAGATGTTTGTATAATAAGTAGTGAGGGTTAGGACTAGGTTGAAACACGCGTATTATGTATGCATATGTAGAGGTGGGTGTGAGTGTATAAGTGCCGCTCAGTTCAGTCCATAAAAGATGTTTGTGTGAGATGTGTAAGAGCTATGTGTAAAGATTTTGTAGTGTTTACTTTATATCCATTTGGAATTTGTAGCTGTGCAAGTGCAGGGAGAAAATGTTCATAATTATGCTATAATGTTTTTATGTCTTGTTTGTACTATTTGTTATAAATGTACCACAACCGAATTTCTCTTTTCGAGATAATAAAGTACTCTTATTCTTATTCTTATCTCTTGCTGAAAGCAAGTTGAATCCATGACCATGTTTCTGGGCGGCTGGGACTGGTTGACTTAAATTTGCAATCTGCATCCGAAGGCTGTAAACGAGGGCATTCACATCTGGTCGTCTGAAATCAGTTTTGCACCTAACCACATAAGGTCATAAAGCAAAGGCACCGCCACGAATATTGTGAAACGTTTGCAGGAAATTATCTACAGTTTCGAACTTCAACTTTTAAAAAATTGTTTTCGAAAACTCAAGGCTAAATTAGATTATAAGTGTAATATTACCTGAGATCGGCGTCGACAATAACAGAGCGACGTCAATTTTGTCACTTTATCGCAACCGGTTTAAATACTGAACTTTTTGAACTTGCACAAATATGGAATAACAGAGGGGGAAAAAAATGAAAAGAAAAGGGGAGACTGCAGACACCACAGTAAAATGTGACTGTCATTGCAGGTAGGCAAAAGTTGCTGCCTTCTTCCAGTATTGCCGATGGTGTGCTGAAGAGGTCGCCAAGACCGAAACAGCTGTCCACACCGGCTAAATATCTGGACCCCACCTTGGGGGACCTAGATTTAAATTTCCATGCACCAAGTGGCTGGAACAGTGGGATATGTGATACGCCCCCATCGGGGGGGGGGGGGGGGGGGGGGGGCTTCCATATACATTGCTTCAAGTCACTTTCTTAGCGCACCCCGTCTTTACTCTTTTTTTTTTCTTTTCCTTTGACCGCAGTAGATCTATGATCACTGGTCGATCGTGCGCACTTCTCTCCCCTGACAATGCTTTTACCTACTTACTTTGTAATCTTCCGGAATAACAGAGACTTTGAACACAAAATTTGTCTGTTCATGCCGTTCACATCACAGTTCTGGAAAGTGGAGGGAGGGGGAGGAATGGGTGGAGGCGACTGGGGGGGGGGGGGGGTAGGTCGGTGGGAGCGGAAGGGGATGGAAGGGGAGGAGGAGGCGGCAAAGTCTTGTCATTTAGTCATCATGATTGGTTTAAGTACTGAACCGCTTAAGCTTACACAAAATATAGAACCATGGAGGCTTTGGACACAAATTTGACAATTCATGTCGTATGAAGGGGCGGGGTGGGGGTTGGGGTTGGGGGTGGGGTATGGAGGGGGATAGAAAGAAATTAGACAACATACGCCAAAACTCTGAGTTTTGCTGTTTCATTTTGCGAAATGTAAAAGATGATTTGATACAAGTTTAAACGTCTGTAGGTCCTTGTGAGAGTGAATAAACAACTTTACATAAACAGATTGTGAAATATAAAATTAGAACAGATTACAACACGAAAGCCTGGAACTTGAGTGTTCCAATTAGTGTCTCAGCACGATCCGATGGTTTATCCCTCGGATCTAATTATCAGCTTCTTACACAATATATGCATCCGTTTTACAAAGGTGTGCTGATATGTGATTCGGACCTAACGGCCAGAGACCGTAAGGTCCGAAATCACAGACCAGCACACAATTGCTTATTATAATGCCACCTTGTTTTGTTTGGAAACTATAGTGAAAAAAGTCAAACATAACTTACGAAGAACTGATGAATCTAAGCATATTTGGTGTAGCAACCCCCCCTCCCCTCAACCCCCGCCCCCCCAACCCCCACCCCCCCAAACCCCCCCCCCCCCACAAAACAACAACTAGAAAAAAAACACCAACCAACCAACCAACCAACCAACCAACCAACCAACCAACCAACCAGCAAATAAACAAACAACAACAATACTAAACTATAAAACAAACAAACAAACAAAAAAAAAACACTTCCCCCCACCAAAAAAAAAAATAAATAAAAAAAATAAAAAAAAATAAACAAAAAACCCCCAACAACAACAACCAACCAACTAACCAGCTAACCAACCAACCAACCAACCAACCAACCAACCAACCAACCAACCAACCAACCAAGCAAGCAAGCAAGCAAGCAAGCAAGCAACCAACCAACCAACAAACAAAACAAAAACGTCTCCGTATGCAGCAAGTCTGGAACGAGTAAATATTTTTAATGAATTTCTACTCTTCATGTAAGCCTATGTTTCTTGCGAGTACAATTTAGGGCTGATGTGGGCTTATTTGGCTGAGGACCGGCGGGAGACAAATTGTGTGTCCTGCTATGACAAAAGACATATTGTATGTGACAAGCGAGAGTTCAATGTATTACAATGGAAGTCTCGTTTTTCAGAAAAGTGGCCTTACTTTTGCCTTTACAGGGTGAAATGGATCCGCATTGATGGATCCCTGCAACGATGGATTCTCTATGCTATTATACATCTTACACACAAATCAGTCGACCTAATATGCACTAAAGATATTAACCCCTTCCCTGCCACACTACGTATACTGTGCGTACATTTTTGTTTTTGAAATCTTGTTTCATTTAACAACCAAAAGCCAACGCGGTCCAAGAAACATGGATACAAAATGGTCTCAGAAAGAGGCATAGATCCTCATGAGCCCCTCATTCGTGGGGGCGCATGAGGATCTATGTCTCTTGCAGTTGGATCATGGTCAAGGGGTTAACTCATGCGAATGTGTTAATGAAAGAAATGGAATTTAACTTGAAAACATTTTGCGACAGGACATTCACCGCGGTAGGCCCTTTACTGCGAGTAGGCACTCTACCAATTCCCCCCTCCCCTCTCCCCCCCACTCCCCCTCCCTTTCAAAGACAAAAAGCCAACACCTTCCAAGAAAACATGGGATGCCAGTTGGTTTCAGCAAGAAGCAAAGATCCTCATACGCCCCGGCATTCGCGGGGGCTCATGAGGATCTGTCTCTTGGAGTTGGATCGTGATCACTTTTTGTCTCGGCAGTGAGGTGGTTATTAAAAAGAAAGAAATGAAATGTAACCTGAAAAACATTTTGCGGCAGGCCCTATACCGCGGCAGCCCCTTTCACTGCGAGAGGCCATTTACTGCGTCAGGCACTCTATCAACACCCAACTGAAACCCCCACTTCCACACACACACACACACACACACACACACACACACACACACACACACACACACACACACACACACACACACACACACATACAGACACACACCACACACACACACACACACACACAGACACACACCACACACACACACACACACACACACACACACACACACACACACACACACACACACACACACACTCACTCACTCACTCACACCTGTCGAATCTGAGATATATATCATGGGGGTTTCATCGACACGGGGATCCATCGAGCTGATCCTGGGCACATTTATTAAGGCAATCGTACACGTGGATAGTTTTGACCTGAGGATAGAAAACTATCGGCGGACTATTCTATCTGGTTGATAGTTTTTCACCGTACACGGCGATAGCTCTCAGCAAGAGGCGTGTGCGCTATTTCCTTATTTGGAAAATCTCGCGAGACGTTCATGTACACGAGACACAACAAACAAAATGGCTGCGTACATGAGAGACGATTCATCCGACGTAAAACTGAGCACAATTGCCGCAGCAACCGCAATTATTGTGGCTAGAAAGAAGGAGAAAAGAGTGTGGGCGAGGGAGTGGATACTTCAGCGTCCGCATTTCGGTCATGGTAGGCTGGATCTCGTGTATCCCAGATACACGGATTTTCTCTGACTAGCTCAATAAAATGGGCAGTCTGGCAGTCGCTCATCGTCTTTGCCGCCATATTTGCACAGTAGAAAACCACAATCACACGTGACGCGTATTGCTCTGCTGATTGGTTGTTGGCGGATAGGCGAGGCGGCTAGGATAGGAAAAATAGAAGCAGTCTCTATTCGGACTATCAGGCGGATAGAAAAGTATCGGCGAGCTAGCGAGACCTATCGACAAACTATCGAGTGGGTGGATAGGCGCGGATAGGACAGGATAGGCCCATTTCTATCCTCGTGTACGGATGCCTTTAGGGAAATGAATCCATTTACTGCTACTCATTCGATGCAGGAGGGTGTGATTTAAGCTGTCAGTAGTTCAGTCAAGTGACCAGAAATGGTCTTCCAGCCTTAATGAATCCCTTACTCGCCCCCCATTTTGATGCAAGAGGTTTTATGTGGGCCGTTAGTCGTATAACCCATTTAACCCCAAGACCGAAATTCCCACAATTTGGAGGTGTCGCTTGAGGACTATGTACTAGTTGCAGGAGATGGATTAGCCATGATAACTCAAGGGTAGTGCCTGATTAGTTTGGCGCCTGACGGCCCCAAGCCAATCGGGCACTACTTTTGAGTTGTCATGGTCGATCCATCTCCTGCTTTAGTGCGTTAGGGCTGAATGTGTTAATCAGGTTACAGAAAATGGTTTCATAGCCTTGAACGCTGACAACAGGTTGTCATTCATCCGAACTACACACGATACTGACATTACGTCCACGAGGAAAGGCAGGCCAAAGGGCATGATGTACCATTCAACTATTGCGAATCGGTAGCGGTTTTTGTCGCGAGGATTCCTACAGGAATCATCTCGACAAACACTGCTACCTACACGCAAAAGTTGTTTAGGAATCATCGCGACAAAAACCGCCAGCGACTCGCAAAGGTCTGCGGACTTCATGCACGGTGATGTTACTTGAGAGGCTGAATACATAACACACTACTGGATGTCGTGGACATGACCGGGATTATATTGGCTGCTTTCACTTTTAACCACTTCACTGCCAGTGTACAAGGATTGTGTTTCTGAAATCGTTGCAAAGTTCAATGCCTTAGAGCTTCAGCCGTCGTAGGAACACAGATGCAAACTGATATCAGCAAGAGGCGCAGAACCTCATGAGCCCCCGTTACTGCGGTGGCTCATGAGGGTCTATGTCTCCTGCAGCTGTGTCTACATTAACCTCGGCAGGGAAGGGGTTAAGATAATTTCTGGAACTCTACGTTTTATAAGTCCCTCTGTGTTGGGAGAATTACCTACTGTACATCAAACAAGCGCAGCTGAATGTAACAGAGATCGTTTCACTTTACTGGATTGTTAACTCATTCTGCCAGCGACACACCACAGCAAGATATGGCTCGACCATGATAGTTCAAGGGTGGTGGCAGAATAGCTTGGCGCCTATAGGCCTATAGGCGCCAAGCTATTCTGCCATCACTCTTGAACTATCATTGTCGATCTGTCTCCTAAATTGTAATGCAGTCCTCAGAGGATAACTCCAAAATGTGGGTATTTCGTACCTCGGGCACAATGAGTTAACGCTGCATGTATTGCAACTGTGCTTTGCCAGCGGCTTATGATGCTTTAAAAACAACAACAAAAAGGATGTGGACAACTGTCTGAAAAATCAACCCGACGGGGCAAATGAGGGAATGGATGGAGAGGGCAGGTGGGGGAGGGGGAGGCTGGGAGGGGCTAGGCAGTGGTGGTGGGGCTGGGTGGGCGGGGGGGGGGGGGGTTGGGGGGTTGGGGAGGGGTGGTGGTACTGCGTCACTGCATTGCCAAGGAAAAATTAAGAGGCCCTGGACGAGGACTGCCACTCCCGAACCGGATAGCTTGGTCACAGCAAATGCTGACGACACTGACACCAAATCAGACACCTCGGGGCGTACCAGGCATGGTGGCCGTCGTGGGCCCTACGACCTTTGATGGCTGGGAATGATGATGGACGAGGTATACTTATTATACTTATTATTAAAAAATTGAATGGCAAAGGGAAGGTATGTCCAAAAGATATTCTTGCCATCACATACGCATAATCTATAATGAACTGCCGATGTCGTTTTCCAAGGAGATCAATTCTTGTGGGCGACCTATAAGGCCCGACCGAGATGGTAGGCCCGGCCGACGTTGTTCGGGCCTAAATTAGCCGACAAGTCGGTATTCACGTGGCGAGCCAACAGGTTGGACAACGAAGTCCGGGCGTACGGCATTAGCTGGCATCAGCGCTAAATTTAGAACGGGACTTCCCGCAGTCACGCACGCGGTTTTGGTTCACACACACACACACACACACACACACACACACACACACACACACACACACACAAACGTAGCACGTTTATCCGAGACATTTTAGTCCATCTCGTCCCGTCGTAGCAAGATAGCGCTCTCTTTTGCCAGCTGTTTACAATGCCAGGCTGAGCTGATTTGACTTTCACTCCCAAATAAAATTGAAGTGTGTGTGTGTGTGTGTGTGTGTGTGTGTGTGTGTGTGTGTGTGTGTGTGTGTGTGTGTGTGTGAAAGAGAGAGAGAGATGAATAGTAAATAACCATGCATGTTTGGTATTTCAGATGGAATGGTCACTGTTCCCATGTCACTGTTCCCATGTCACTGGTTCTTATTAATCACTGTTCCCGATGTCACTGTTCTCATGTCACTGTCAGTTCTCATGTCACTGTTCCCATGTCACATGTGACGGTCTGTGAAACCCACGCGACCCTAAACCTGTGCGATAAGTCGACTAAATTAGTACACATAAAAAGGTCGCATCATCAGCGTTTATTGTGCCAAATGTGTCGCAAAAACGTTGATAATAACTAAAATTTATTAAAAGAAAAGTTTTAGACCTCTTCCTAGGGGTCATCCAAAGTCGTATGCATAGATAGGTCTTACCGGCATCATGTACCAAGATGTGCGTTTGACGTTGTGAATAGTAATTGAGAATACAATTCTTGTAAAAATATAGCTATTGTGGACCTGAGCTATAGTATGTGAGAAAACAAACCTATTTCCTGAGCTCATGTGACCCGTGCCATTTCCCAGGGATCAACCAAATGCGTATGCATAGAAAGGTCTTATTGTCTCTGTACAATTTTGGGTTAAAAAAATTGTGAATAGTATTTGAGAAAAAAAAATAGTCTGTCAAAATGTAGCTATTTTGGGCGCACGTTCGACGCAAAGTTGAGTTTATGTACTGAGCAAGTTGTCGTCAGTCCGTCGTCCGTCCGAGGTCGTTCGTCGTCCATGGTAAACCTTAACGTTGGCGTTGTCTCGGAGACTATTCACGCTACAGTCTGCAAACGTGGCCCAAGGACACCTTGTGGCAAGATCTTTCTAAACATAACATTTTCAGTAACATCTCACAAACGTAAAGGTCACAGGAGATCAGGAAATATGTCAAATATACTTTCGTGGGACATAATGTATCCATTCTCAAATACTGTTCACAACTTCAACGTGGTACATTTATTTTTGGGTTGATCCCTCAGAAAGATCAAGGGTCACAAAGGCTCACAAGATAGGCCCAAAAAGAGCCATATTGTTCCCAAGGATGTTTTTGTCTCAAATACTGGTCACAACTTCAAACTCAAACGTGGTACAAAGATACCTGATGGTAAGACCTTTCTATGTATACTAAATGGATTGATCCCTCGAAAAGGTCAAGGGTCACAGGTGCTGAAGAAATAGGGCCAAAATCGCCATATCTTGACAAAATGTATGTTTATCTCAAATACTATTCACAACTTCAAACTCAAACCTGCTACTGTACAGAGATAACTGATGGTACGACCTGTCTATGCATACTTGAACGTGGATGACCCCTCGGAAAAGGTTAAGGGTCACAGGAGGTCGACAAATGTGTATAACATGCCAATAAGTGTAGTTATTATCAAAATTTTTACCAACTTTGCAATCAAAATTAGCACACTGGTAACTGAGGTTAGACCTTCCTATGTAATCTAAAATAGTCAACTCACAGATGTGTGAATATTGAGTAAATTCTATGACAACATGGATTTTGTTAGTGCAGAAGCCATCCCTTTACTTACTGTCAGACATGTGTGCCTCGGTCATACACATAAGGGCTTTAACGTTCGTGTTTATATATTTCCTGATCCCCTGTGACCTAGACCTTTGTGAAAGGTCACTGAAATGGGTATGTTTAAAAATGTCTGTCCACAAAGTATCCGTGGGCCATGTTTGACGAACGTGGCTTGAATAGTCTCCGAGAAAATGCCAACGTTAAAGTTTTTACCACGGACGACGGTGGACTGACAACAGTCGACGTACGACGGACGGACGACCACTGGCCCATAACATAGACCCACATTGGCTTCGCACAAACGCCAAAAATGACACTTACTCAATGTTTCGATATGTGGCAATATGTATATGTTCTGATTTGCTGCAAATGTTGGCACCGGTGAGATCTATTCGTTTACGGACACAGCGGCGGTGCGACTGTTCAAAGGCTGCACAATGGAAAACCTCCCGGCCACGAAAATGAGAAAAAAAGCTAATTTCACGGACAAGGAAACGCATGTTTTATTGGAGGAGATTGGTGTGGAGTACACTCTTCTTGTGTCGGGCCTCCAAAACACCTGTTACGGTGAAGAAGAAAAGAGAGGTCTGGCAGAACATTGCAAAAAAAGTTAGCAGTCGGCTGTCACAACCGTGACTGGGAGGCGTGCAAAAAGAGGCCGGTGGAAAGACCTTAAAGCTGCATACCTCCGAAAGCCAAAGTATGACTCGGGCACGGGCGGAGGCAAAGCAGCACCTCCTGTCCCCTACGAGGACATGATCAAACAGATCCGGCACCAACCTAACGCATGGAATTAAAGGTAAGACCTTTTGTGTTGTACACATAATCTATGATATATTACAATCTGCCTTGAATATGCAGCGGTCTTTGGGCACTGCAATGGCAGACTTGCCCCTCTGCTTTAACTTTCCGATGTTCTTAACCCTTTAAACCCGGCCTAACACGGGGTTAACTGGCTTCTCCGAAAGTTAATATGGACAGAATGACCATGTGTGCAAAGAGTAATCACTACAAGTTGCCACGATGCATGCACCCGCTCCGCGGTCCTGGCAGCATGTACCTGCAATAACCTGTAACTCGGCATCTGTTGGCACATTGTTGACATCTGGCCACAATGTGAGGATTCTGATATTACGTAATGTGTTCAAACTGAGATGTGCATTGGTTTCAGGTGGTGGGGACACATACATGGCGGCGACTGCAGACCAGCCGCTCACAGTTGTACATGACCCTGACATTTCAGGTACTTTGTAATTTCGGACAACTGCGTGAAATGTTCTTCCCAAGTACATAAATGAATGCTTCACTGTTAATGTTGCTGTTTGTATCTCATTCTTTGAAGACCATGTCCTCCCCCTCTCTCTGTGTGTCTCTGTTTCTCTCTGTAAAACTCACACACACACACGCACGCACACGCACATGCACACACACACACACACACACACACACACACACACACACACACACAGAGAGAAAGAGAGAGAGAGAGAGAGAGAGAGAGAGAGAGAGAGAGAGAGAGAGAGAGAGAGAGAGAGAGAGAGAGAGAGAGAGAGAGAGAGAGAGAGAGAGAGAGAGAGAGAACGACACATGCGCTTTTGTACCGTTCTTACGGTTTTAATTGTTACATTGGGTTCACTTTCATGCACAGACATTTATGAGGATGGTTACGATGCATCATGTAAATCTGAACTTGAAGTATAAACAGGTGACGTTGGATCCATGCAGTTAGTCTGGCAGCATATGCATGGTACAATGTCTGAACTGTTGACCAGGAGAAAATAATACACATACGCGGACTGAGTGAGGGGACCATGTTTTTGCAACAAGCATACTGTTTTGCTGGTCGACTTTCACAACCTTTAATTTCACGCATCTTCCATGATCTGTTTCACTGTGACAGGTGTTTCATTTTGTTTTTGTATAGGTGGAGGGGTACATGTACGTCAATTGTCTTCCACACTGGCTGAGGATTCGTACGTGAGCGTCCGCGATTTCACTCTTCCGGTCGGTAAGTCCTTCAATATTTTTTTTTCCAGTGTGATACTGTCTGTATCACGAACGCATGCACACCTAACCATTGTGGTGTGTTGGCACACAAAGAAAACATGAGAGGTAATTCATTGCGAACAGATGGTAAACAAAGATGGTAAACACAGAGGCCGTCTGTGGGACGCATTGCGCCTGACACAGATAGATTTGTAATGCAGTGCACTCCACATCGCAATAAACAGAGGACACGAGGATTTGCTTATAATAGAAACCTATCATTGGCTCTGTGCTAGGTGAAGGTGACTGAAATCGGTATGGGGGGATAACCCAAATCTTTTTGCACTGAATTACCTGTCCACTTTAAGACGAAAGAAGAAAGGGAATCGAAGTGACCTTTTGGAAGCTTTCAAATGGTCAGATCAGATTATTGTCCTTTGTCATATTATTATCTTTTGCCTCCCACTGCGGTCTCTTTGTACTTTACAACAATATATACTTTTGGACATTTGTGCAGTCAAATACAGATTTTTTTAACGTACACATTGCGAGTCAGTTGGGTCGTGCAATACAAGCAGAGTCGATTGAAAATTACAGTCTAAAACGTTGTAGGAAATGTGCACAGCTGTTAGTGAAAGTAATTCGCACTTTTTAAAAAAAAATGTGATCATGCGAAACACAAGACACACAGATCATTAATATCGTGCTTGACGATGATGCTGCCCTCCGCCAGACGGCTCCAGTTCCTGGAGCCACTCCTTCGGTTCCTTCATCTGCCTCATCCTCACGTAGCCAAAAACCACAGAATAGCGCGTATGGACCAAAGAGGAAGAGTCGTCTGCAACTTGGCACGCACACACCTGTACAAGACAATCATGAGGAAGAATCAGAAACAGAACTGACAAAACTATGGCTGAAAAGCGCAATTGAAAAAAAATACACTCTTTGTAGAATTAGCCCAACTAAAGAAGCGAAAACTTCAATTGGAAATTGAAAAGCTTCAACATGAGCTGCCTTGCAAAACGATAAAGAAGACTGATGGTCTCACGTTATTTTTATGTTATACAGCTTATCTTCATGTTTCCTTGTATGTGCCAAACCCACACATCTGCCATTTTGCAAACTAATATGCAATTTGTGAAGAGTCAGCAGGAAACAATAGAATATTGAGGAACGGCGGGCAGTGATTATTCTACATGTTGTGAATCAACTATACGGCAATAAAACTCGGGACACCTGGCTTGCGAGTCTCTAATTTCACTTGTCATACACTTTCACGTCATAAAAGACCAACATAGTTAATGCAAATTATCCCATTGACTGCCAGACGCTCCGGTGATGAAAGCATGGCCAACAGTGGCCTCTGGCCGGCAACTGGTTAACGTAACAGGTGACATATACGTTTCACGAAACGTTCAACAAGATCTGCGGTTTCTTGTCCGTATATGTACGAAAACAAATCTCATGTACAGCTCGATGTAACTAAACCTCCCACAGTAAACACAAATCTCATGTACAGCTCGATGTACCCAAACCTCCCAGAGTAAACACATTGCTTTCACGACAGGTAACATTGACCCTGCGTGTTTTTCGTACAATGAGCTGGATTTGGACGTGAGAAGTACTATCTTGTTTAACTTTTTGTGATAGTGTGCTGCCGCTTTCCAGGGCATTTATATCCGACTGCCGCATTTTATATTTTTTTCTCTTTGTTTGCCCTTCACCTGGTGCTCTGTTCTTCTCTGATAAAACAAAGGCGCAGAACACGTGTTCTAACCTCAAAAACACTCATTGATGATCCTGTTCCTGGCAGTTTTTTTTTCGGAGGTGAGCCTTGCCCTCTCTGTGATTGTTTGGTGAGCGGCAGTGTCATCATCTGAATCCCCAGCCTCGTCCTCGCTGTTGTCGTTGTCTTCATCTGATGAGTCAGGTGGGGGCTGCGGGATTTGCAGGCGTCTTGCTCTGTTGTGCAGCATCAAGCACACAAGTATCACCCGGCATGCTTTTCGTGGTTGAAACCTCAAACCACAACGAAGGCAGTGCCACCTCTGTTTCGCAACCCCTATGCACCGCTCGATGGTAGCTCGTGTGGAACCGTGGGCTAAGTTGTAGCGCCGTTCTGTATCGCTGTTTGGTCTGGCAACAGGTGTCATCAGCCAGGTGCGCAACATGTAGCCAGTGTCCCCAAGAAAGTGCCCATCAAGAGGTGGTCGATTTCCCTCGAAGGCAGCAAACAGTGAGGATTCACGCAACATTCGTGCACCGAGCCAGGCCACTTGGCAATCACGTTAATAAAGAGGAGGTCAGCGTCACAGATGACCTGGAAGAGATCTTATTTTTAAACATTTCGCACATTATGGATGACATGACAATATTGCCATATATTGGACAAATGTGCAAAGAGGCCTGGGCGCCTGTATTTTTCATCCGAATAACGTTTCAGTCAGTCAGTCAGTCGGTCAGTCAGTCAGTCAGTCCATAAATGAGTTGTGATTGTGTCCCCACATCCCTATACCATACATCGTGCTTACCATGACGTAATATGCAGCATTACATTATAATAGTCTCTCCTGGAACTTTTGTGCATGTTATGTTAACGTCACAGCTTGTGTCTCCATTCCGTTCACTTTTATTGGGGAGTTTTTGTGACAAAAGAATTTCTTACCATCAATAATAACAAATTACTTCACAACAGGTGAATTTGTTAATTACCTGCACGTTGATTGAGTGATAGCCCTTCCGGTTGACGAACTCGTGTTCTCGTTCCACAGGTTTTTGGATTCGGACATGAGTGCCGTCAATACAGCCAATCACGTTCGGAAATCCCTGTCTGGAAATTAACTTCTGTTTATTTCTGTTGGCTTCGTAGTCATTTGCCGGCATACGAATCCACTGGCCCGTTTGTCGCAGCAGCACGTCAGTGACCCGTGACACAGTCCGACACACAGTTGGCTGCGAAACACCGATGAGATCGGCGATCACATCCTGAAATGCGCCAGTCGCGTAAAAACGCAGTGCAAACAGGACCTGTAACACAGGTGACAGTGACCCTTGCCGTGGTACACATATTCGAGATCATTACTGACCGAGTCTGCCAGGTCCAATATCGCCTGTCGGTGGAAGTGAAACTTTTTAAATATCTGGTCGTCGTTGTACACCTCTAACGGATGTGTGCGATCTCTAAATATTCTGTTTCGTCGAATTACACTTCTTTGTCTCCGTTGCAAAAACATGAATGACGCCATCTTTGCTTTGTTTCGGTCGGGCCTACGGCGTTTCGTCCCGCGATTTCGCGGGACTAATTTAGTCCAGCCTTTCGGTCTGGCCTACGGCGTTGTTCGGCGTCGTGAATCCGGGCGTACGATTGTAGGCCTGGCCTACGATTTTTAGGTCGGGTCTACCGCGGTAGGTCGCCCACGTGAATCGACTGGATTGCAAACGTGTGCCCATGAAAAAGCACTGATCCGTAGAGCCCCGGCAATCTCTTTATGCTCATTTGGATCTATGCTGATCTCAGACGTACGGACCCCGCTACTACAAATATAACTCACCGAGTCCTGAGAACGACACAGTAAAAGTTGGTTGTCGTCCTCGGGGGGTACCATACCAGTTCAGGACATTTATCGACCATAAGAGTTTAAGGGTGGTGCCAGAATAGTTTGGCGCCTCCACCCTTGAACTATTATGGTCGATCCTTATCCTACTGTCGTGTGAGGGGTGAATCGGATGAAAGTGCTCATATATTTGTATATTTATGTAAGGGAGTTTGGTCTTCTGCTTTCGGATCTGTCTTACGTATTGCCTGATTAATCCTCGCCGGCTGCAGCATTATGGGGCTGGTCTTGACACACTTTCCCTTTTACTTCCGAAGAAACATAGAGCGCATTATTGCCGTGATCTTGTCGCGTCGTCATATTTCATAACCACGTACACTTTCAGTGAAAGTCTTCTCCTATGCTTTCACTGGCAGCGTCCGCTGCAGGCAACAGACAAAACATGACAACTCAAGGGTAAATTGTGATAAAAAAAAAAAGGCTCCTGCAGAGCTGTCATGATAATATATGTACAGTTACTACGCTTAAAGCTATCACAGACATCACGGTCGATCCATCTGCTATGAATCTTTTCTTGTATGCCTGATTGGCATGATATATATGATATTCTTATAATAATAATAGTAATAATAATAAAAATAATAATAATTATTATAAATATATTCTTATTATTATATTATTATCATCACTACAGGGCTCGAAATTAGCGGTGGCCCGGGGCCAAAAACCCGCAAAGTTGATTTCGGGCTCCGAAAGTTGAAAAACGAAGGGCCCGCTTGGCCCGCAAAATAATTCGTCTGCTACAGCTAGCTCTACTCGGCAGTTTCGTATTTGGGCCAAGGGAAGCAACCCACACCGGTGCCCTAAATTTGGACAGAAGTGTAATATGAATAGATGATTGAAAAAAAAAAAAAAAAGAAAAGGCAAAATCTGTTTGTTTAACTTTAGTTTATCAGGAAGAGTACTGTTAAGTTTAGTTCCCTTTCATGGTTTTGTTTTGAACTTTTGTGCATTGAGGTCAGATTTTTTGTTAGGTTACTCATATTAAAAATTTAATGATGTGTATTGTGCAATACTCAGTCACAAAACTGAAAAGTATTATACAAGAGACTCACTTGATTTTTTTCTATTTTGTTTAATGGCCATTTCAGGCTCACTAGTCACTGGAATATGTGTGTCACTGAATGTGTGTGTGTGTGTGTGTGTTTTCCCCTTTTTTGTTGGTAATGTTTGAAAGTGAAAGAAAAGGCAAATAAAAATGACATCACTCAGCAAAATTGGAAATTCAATTGTTTTTATTTTAGATTATCAGACAAATTGTACTTTCTACTTATTATATTGTCAATAATTCTTTTGTTTTTTGTTTGCATTATTTTTCAAAGTTGGGCCCCGAAAGTTGCTTGTGGGCCCTCAAATTTTTCAATCAAGGGGCCCGGTGGCCCCCAAAGAAAAAAGTTAATTTCTAGCCCTGTCACTATCATCATTATTATTATCATATTTTATTATTAGTATTATTATCATCAATATTATTACATAACAAATTACAAATCTTTGTTAATGTCTGTAAACATCGCTGAACTTGCTGTTAATTTTGACGACCTTGAGACTTTAATGAAATTTCGAAATGCCACTTTTATTCTATCGTAAATAACTTATTTGTACGCTTCATTTCTTTTCAACTTGTTCTCTCCTAGTGTTTAGTGTGTTTTATTTTGAGAAAAAAAGAGATAGCCTTCAATGTGTGCAGTCTTTCTTTATATGACTTCGGCCCAGATTCTGCTGTAACTTCTACATGACCTTTTTGCCGTATTTGCTTTGTTACTAGTGAGGTTTCGTCAGCAATGTGCAACTCCCAAAACGAACGAGAGCGACAGAATCTCGGATAAGCAATGTGCACTATCAGCATAGCTAAGCAGATGTTACACTCCAGACATCTCCAAGAGGCATACATCTTCATGAGCCCTTCGGGCTCATGAGGATCTATGCCTCTTGGAGATGTTTGGAGTGTTGTCTATGCTTATGGAACAAGCTGGTTGTCTGCCATGACTTCGTTCTGGTTTGTTGTTGGTTGTCTTTTGGCGTTAACGTAACCTCACGACTTTTAGCTCGAAAATCAACATAACCTACCTTTTAAACATGCAAGTCATGAAATGAATCGTCCATGATAACTGAACACTTGGAGTGTTGTCAAGCTCTTCAGGCAAAACCAGAACCCCTTTACTGACGAGAAAGAAAAGAAAAAAATAAATAAACGTGATCCAACTGTAAGAAGTATAGATCCTCAAGTGCTACCGCATCTCCGGGGGCTCATGAGAATCTATGCCTCTTGCTGAAAACACTTAGTATCCATGTTCTGGGCTGGGGACCTTTGACGTTGAATTTACCATGATTTCAAAAACACAATCTGCGTTATGTAATCTATCACCCGCGACTGTTGCGTTCTTTCAGTAATCAGGCACTACCTTTGAGACGTTACGGACGAGCAATCTTCCAGCAGTTGTCGCTGGAAGTGAAAAGGTTTTATTAACTGGGCCGTCACGATAAAAAGAAAAAAGGCAGTCACCTTTTTGGTCTGGATTGCGTCACGATAAAGCCATGGGAGGAAACACAAGAATAAAATAAAATATGAAGACCGGAAAAAGTAGATTACCAGTCTATAAGCCAACCCCTCCTATCTGTAAGAAGCACAAATGCTAATGAGAATCTATGCTTCTTACCGTTATGAATCTGGTTGTTGCCCTCAGGGAATAATTTACCCCGATCTATTTATACCTCGAGTTCTTCTACAACACATTGTGGCTTCACCAGAGGTTGCACATGCGCACACGCGCCGCTGCATGGGTTTATGAAAAAATCAGCCAGATGGGCTCCAGCTGCTCCTTGGATTGGTGGCACTGTATGGATTTAACTTTTTCGAGACGTGTTGCATCCGGATACGCGTAAAAAATCCCGCGTATCCGTATCAGGCACGACTCGATGGAGTTGACCATCATTTCCCTGCCACTGAACGTACGTGTTGTTTCTAAAATCTTTGTGGAGCCAACGAGCAAGAGTCATAACAAAAGGAACGTCATACAAATAGGTCTCTTCAAGAGGCATAGATCTGCGGTGGATCATGAGGATCTTGCAGTTGGATCGCGCTCAGTGTTTCTTGGCAGTGAAGGGGTTGAGCGCAGGATTACACCAGGAAGTTTTAAATCCAGGGAGTCTTGTCTTGTCCTTGGCGAGGAGAGGGGACATAAGTAATGGACCCACAATTTGTCAGTCTCCATGTGTCTGCCTCCAGACCACATTGGTTGTCTCCCTCGATTCGCTACCGCTTATCAGCGGTAGTGAATCGAGGGACACAACCAGTGTACCTCCAGATCAGTCATGTCCATCGCGACAGTTACTGACCCACACATTACGCGGCATAAGCTGACATCGTTTTAGTTTCCCAGATCAGTCGATCCTCCCTATCTTAACCCAACGCTCTACAGCAGGATTAGGGATCGATCTTGATAATTCAAGGGCAATGCCAGATGAGCTTGGCGACATCAGGCGCCAAGCTTTTTTTCGTACTAACTTTGAATTATCACGGTCGATCCATCTCCTGCAACGTACAAAGTCGTTAGATATGACACCAAAATGCGGCCGTAAGGTTAAATGGGTTAAAATAACTTCAGATCTTGGAAGTCTCATGAGTATTTCACGAACACTACCAGTAGCAACTAGATTCTCATCAGCCGTGGTGCTTACGGGTGTATGGCTTCTGCGAAATACAGTAAAAGCGATTGAGAAGGACATAGTGTTTTTCTCCAGTTACGCACAGCCAGAAAAACTAATTTTAACTTATTCCTCGCGATATAATATATATATATATATATATATATATATATATATATATATATATATATATATATATATATATATATATATATATATATATATATATATATATATATATATATATATATATATATATATATATATATATATATATGTCTCCATACAATATAGATTTTGCGTGGGAGGAGAAATGAAAATGCGGAGGCTCATGAAGCTCTTTGCCTGTTGCTGCGGGGTGGTGTTCGCTTTCACGGTAGTGGAGGCAGAATTTAACTCATTTCCGACCTTCTGCATAAATATACGAGTTAAACAGCAGCGTGTCCGCGCACGGCGCGTCTGGGATCGGTGGAAGAAAAAGCATGCCCCACGAAACCCACCAGAGACATATCGCCTCGTCAGCATATTGCGTTTGGCTGATTTGAAGGACAACTTCATTTAAACACTTCATTTACAAAATTTACAGACGTGAATTAGAGTCCCGACGGGATTTGAATGCAAACGCACCCAGTAAGGCCTAATAATAACGGAGACATCTGCGCATTTGTATATGACACAAGGACATTTATTTGGAGAATAAACCCATTCAATGCCGAAGAACAAGTGAAAACCAACCGAATGCAAGAGGCATAGGTCCTCATGAACCCCCGCAGTTGCGGGGGCTCATGAAGATTTATGCCTCTTGCTGAAACCACTTTTGCATCCATGTTCCCTTGACGGCTGGCGATCTTTGACGTTGAATTCACAATGATGTCCAAAACACAATTTGCGTCCACTGGCATGATAAGGGTTAACCGGTTGTCAGAAAAATGAAAGATCGCCGAATCTCGTCAACAGAATAATTTGTAACTTTTTATGCTTCTTGAGCTTAGCGAGCCTAAAGAAACCAGACAAGTATTTATTCAAGCTCGTTATGAGAGGACGTTTGTGCTTGGGCCTTCCAAAATATGCGGCAAGAAAGAAGCAGAAATCACGGTAGTAAACCGTGGAAGCGGAACGGTAGTACATTTCAAGCCATATTTCGTACGTGCATTAATTTAGTGTTTATGCCCGCGTCGAAAATTCGCGTCTGTTGAAGAAGCAAGTGCATTGACTCGGTGATAATAAATATAGGCATTTTTGTATAAAATAAAATCCAGTCCAATAAATCAATAAATCCCAAAAAATATTTGGCATATCAGAGCCTTTACCACCTTTTAACGCCTTCACTGCCGAGAAAAAATTGACCACCACCCAGATGCAAGAGGTAAAAGTCCTCATGAGCCCCCGCAGTTGCGGGGGCTCATGAGGATTTATGCCTCTTGCTGAAACCACTTTGTATCCCCCGTGACTTGGACAGACGGGGATCTTTGACGTTGAATTCGCAATCCTTTCAAAAGACAAGCTGCGTCCACTGGCAGTGAAGGGATTAACCCATTTAGCGCCAACACCCTACAGCAGGAGACGGATTGACCGTGATAATTCAAAGGTGGTTCCAGGTTAGCTTGGCGCCTTCATGGGTTAATGAAATTTGGATGCGTGCGACCAGTACTAAGTTTTAAGCATTCTGCACGATGTTTCAGCATTCGATACAACGTGCCAAAAATGCCGTCCGGAGTGTCAACACGTGCGCAGTATGATGTTTCTTTCTTATGTTTTCTATGCAGAAAACATCGTACCTGTCAGTTTTTATCCACCGTGGGACAGGATGACGGACAAGAGATTAGGAGACCAAGAAAAAAAAAGTGGCGAAGAAGTAGACTTAAATCCTGGATGACTTACTCAGTCTTGGGTAGTATATAGTAAGTAGCAAGAGACGTAGATTAACAAGAGATGTATATTCTCATTAGCCCCTGATGCCGCAGTGGCTAATGAGAGTCTATGTCTCTTGCAGATGGAAGGTGGGAATCTGAAGTACGTGGGGAAAAAAAATACTGTCTGTTTATGGCAATGATGTCGCTGGCGAAATATAGTTATCAGGGCCTGCAGCGTCAGCGTGCAAGCTGCTGACTGAATTTACAGGCAGTGGAGGAGACGAACCTGGGAACACTGACGTCATGTCTTTTTCTGGTCCACAGCAAAGCCGCCTGCTCACATTTCAGAATCGTGTAGCAGACGACAACTGTGATTGCCAGTGATCACGGATTTCGCGTCAGAAACCAAATGCTACGCTGATCGACATTCGCGTAAAGAACACACAACCTAAACGGACCAGATACAGGTGTAAAGAACATAGTACCAACAAGAGACATAAATCCTCATGAGCCCCCGCAGTCGCGGGGGCTCATGAGGATTTATGTCTCTTGCAGTTTCTTAACGTTGACTATGCTCCGGCAGTTAAGGGGATTAATCAAGATGAACAACAGCACGGCATTTTAACACTTCGTACGATATAGTAAAGCTTCGCACTGGCCACTGCATGCTAAAATTTCGTACAGGTCTCACGGACACTTTCGCCACAAAAAAAAAATCACTAAAACTACGTCTTTTTATTTTTAAATTAACGAAAAATAAATATTATTATTAACTCCGCCATGGCCGGTCCGAAGCCCGGGTGAGAAAGGAGGAGGGTTGGGCGTGGGGCCAGCAACCCCACCCTGTAAAAACCCTCAAGCTACAGAAACCAAAGCAACAGAAACTGTTGCAGAGGCCCTTTGTTCCACGAGGAATCCAAGGAATTAAGCAAGTAAGCAAATATTATTATTATTTTTTATGCCACTCGCATGGCATTCTCAGGGTGGGGAAAACATGTTCGATTTACGTAACAACATTTTTTTGGTCTACCTCAGTCGACCATGACCTTGTGACTGACGCGCAGTAATACATGACATCAGAGTAAATCGTGTCGTCTGCGTTTCAAGTTTTTGCTGTCATCCTCAGTCTCTTGTTAAGAACAAATTACGTAGCGGTTTGTTTTATTTTTGCAGGAATATTAACTCCTGACTCCAGAACTATATGATTTCACATTCTACAGAACAGAAGTCACACATCGAGGTCTAAGGACGAAATTCTTCAGTTTGGAGTGGTGATCACATGGCTATATTATGAGACCATGATAGTCCAAGGATTGTGCCAGAATAGTTTTGGGGCTCATAGATGACATTCTAGCACCACCCTTGAACACCCTTGAATTCTTCAGTTTGGAGTCGCGTCTACAGGACTATATTATGAGACTATGATAGTTCAAGGGTTGTGCCAGAATAACTTGGCGCACCTAGGCGATATTCTGGCACCACCCTTGAGCTGTAACGGCCCCGCCACACATGCCGATTGTGCCCCGATTTTGAAGCCGATTCCGATCCGATTGCGATCGGATGACGTCATATATCCGATCCGATCCCAATCGGCTGGGAATCGGGTGTTTAGAACCTGCTCTATTTTTTCGGATCCGAATCAGCCCCGATTGTAAGCTTCAACCAATCAGAGCGCGTCTCTCAAAGCACGTCGTTTCAGTTTGAAAATGGCGGAAGATCAGTACCACCTTCATTGCCGATGTTTCGCCCGCCTCTTCCCGAATATGATGCAAAACTGCTGATAAATGCAAGCACATCATCATCACTGTCAAAACTGGCAGCCATTTCGCTGAACAGGTACGACCTTGATCTTCGATTCAAACCGGTCGGCTAAAAAAAAGTCGGGGAATGTGTGGCAGTGCACACGTTTTTGTAGTCCGGTCCGATCACACTCCGATTCGAAACTGCTCGAAAATCGGCCTCAAAATCGGCATGTGTGGCGGGACCTTAACAGAACAAAGTGTCAGGTAAAGGAGAGTAAATCCGTACAGTGATTGGAACTGACTGACCAAGGGCTAAGAGGAAGATTTAACCCTCTTAACCCCACGGCCGCATTTCCAAACTTTTGGAGGTGCTGTCTAACCAGTTGTAGGAGATGGATTGATCACGATAATATCAAGGGTAGTGCCAGATGAGCCTGGCGCATTCTACCCTTGAATTATCATGATCAATCCATCTTGTGCTGCAGGGTCCCGGTGCTAAATGGGTTAACCTCAGAAAGAGAAGAAAAACATTTAATTAAAGACCCGGAGTCGGGAGAGAGAGAGAGAGAGAGAGAGAGAGAGAGAGAGAGAGAGAGAGAGAGAGAGAGAGAGAGAGAGAGAGAGAGAGAGAGAGAGATGAATGATTCATTGATTGATTCATTGATTGATTGATTGATTGATTGATTGATACTTTATTTGAATGATACTTTTTTTCTCAAGGATGGAAACAATAGGCACAGGCCTCTTTTCGTGTTTGTCCTTGCTAAACTACAACATTAACAGCAACATGAAAACAACATGTTAACAACATGTTAACAGCACGAACAAGCGGCTACACCCACAGGTAACTATTGTGTTACATTCCGATATAAGTTCCAAAGTCGCTGAAGATTGCACACATCAACTGACAGGGTCTTGGGGGCGGGGGGGCGGGGGGGGGGGGGTGCGATGTAAAGTGAGTGTTTATAGACAGCGACTGCACGCTTATGATACAGCTACTCTTGTGTAGAAATTTAGTTAACAGGCAAAACACTACGGTAAAGGGAGATATATAAAAACTAACTAGTTCAAAACGGAGGACCACAACAATGCGTTAAAAAAGGAAATCATTGACATGGCTCTTTTGGACATATTATCTACGTTTTTTGTTAAGTTTGCTCTGAGATGTATTTAAAAGTTTTCGTCCTAAACAATGGAAGATGTCTCGTTTGCTGTATATGTAGAGGAAGTGAGTTCCATAATAGGCACCCGCGTACGAAAGGCTGGATTTAAACAAGTCAATTCGGGGCCGTTCAATGACGAGACTGTTCCTCGAAGTGCTGTAAACCCTTTCGCTCTCAGTGAAAAGCTTAGCCAGGTAGAGGGGTGCTTTCTCGTTCAGTGCTTTGTGCATAAGTACGCACTTATTTAACGTAAGGTGTTGATGTAAAGGAAGGAGCCCTGTTGCCTGAAGCTTTTCCTCCAATGTTAGAGAGGAGATTGGAGGATCAGTTTAACTGCGCGCTTGTATAGAGAATTAATCTGCTTAAGGTTAGCCTTACTACAGCCGTCCCAAATAGTAGATGCGAAGTCAATGTGAAGTTTTATGTAGGAGTTGAAAAATAGCTTACGTGTCTTAGTATCAATGATAGATTTTAATCTTGACAGTAAAAATAGCTTCTTTGATAATGTTTTCCTTAGTTGTGTTAGATGGAGCAACCAGCACAGTTGTTCGTCAACAATTACCCCAATATTCCTTGACTTGCTCAATGGGAACTGAATCAAAAGAGAGGCTAAGTGAATGGGGGAGGAGCTGATGCTTTTGGCGTGTTGTGATTAGCATGCTTTTTGTTTTAGATGGATTAACATGCATTTGATTATTTTTGCACCATAGTGAGACCTCCTGAAGACTAAGCTGAAGATTGCTTGATATTTCAGGTACAATTTTCAGCCAGCGTGAAGAGTTGAATCATCGGCAAACATGTCACATTCGGTATTTGGATTGGATATATGAAGTGAAAGATTATTTATAAACAAAAAGAAGAGTAACGGTCCTAGTATGGATGCCTGGGGCACGCCATACTCAACACGCTTTTCAGAAGATAAGGCAGCATTGATGTACACAGTTTGAATCCTCCCTATGATATATGAACGAAAGAATGAGAGTGTCCCTGGGCTGTTATTGTTAAAGTAGCAGTCTAGTTTGTCTAATAACATTTGGTGGTTTAAAAGGTCGAATGCTTTTTTCAGGTCTAGGAAGACAGCACCAGACATTTTGTTTCTGTTGATGTTGAGCAGCCAAGTGTCAATCATATGAACCAAGGCAGTGTGATACGAATGTTTAGGGCGAAAACCAGATTGATATTTATTCAGGAGAGACTTTTCTTCCAGGAATTCGAGAAGATGTTTGTGTACATGCTTCTCAATAGGCTTCGACAGAATAGATAATATGGATAAATGCCGAAAATTATTTGGATCAGATGTGTCTTTTGTTTTGGGTATAGTTACCACTTTAGATTTTTTGAAAGACGCCGGAAAAAAATATTATTTTGAATACATAGGTTGTGAATATAGGTAAACTTTCCACAATGTCTGGAAGAGAAAGTTCGAGGATAAAACCATTGATACCATCAACGCCAGCTGACTTTTTGTTCTTGAGGCTAGAGATAAATCTGCCCACTTCATATACAGCGTTGAAGGGGACGTTAAAAGCATCGCCCGCGGACAGTCTTTGCTTACAAAAGTCATTAAGCTTTAGCGATGCGACATGTTCAACCTGATCCAAACCTTCAGCATGTAGTAAAGATTTTGGGGCTAAAATGAAGTGGTCGGTAAAAGCATCGGCTGTAAGGTTGGCAGTCGTATTTGCAGAACGATTTTTACTATTGTTAGTTAGTAAGTTTAAAACTTTCCATATTGAAGACGGATTTCCGCCGCGTATGGTTTTCTCTATCAGTGCTTTTTGTGCCGCCCGGATAAGGTATTTGACTCTGTTACGTAACCTTTTGAACTGAATCAAATCTTTGTCCCGCTTGGCTTGATTTCTGGCGTCCATGGTTTGTTTAATCTCCTCCGTAATCCAGGTGGGGGGCTCACGACACCGGACTCGTTTTCTTTTTAAGGGGACATGCTTATTTAGCACTCCGAGGAACAAGCTCAAGCCACAGTGAGAGCGCTTCATCAGGGTCATTGTGATTGTAAACTTCATGGAACGGCAATAAACAGAAGGAAACTATCTCTATCTAGTTTTCTAAAATTGTAAGTAATGTATAAATTTTGGGTTCGGCTCTGTTTAGGAACGTAACATGACCATGTACAGCTGACGGGAAAGTGGTCACTGACAGCTAGTGAAGGGACGTCAGTTTCAGTGATAGCTTGAGAGTTGTTAGTATAGATGTGGTCAATCAAAGTAGACGAAGAGTGTGTTACTCTGGTGGCAGTGGTAATCATCTGTTTTAGTCCAAACAGCCTTGTTGTACATTGCAACATCGAATGGGGTTTTGAGATGCCAATGTTAAAATCGTCGAGGATGAGTAAATCCCTGCCTGTGTCATTGACTTTATCCATCACCTGTACAAAGTCATCAATCCACTCGGCGGTGGATGCTGGATTCCTATACACAAAGCCAACTAGCAGTGGCGAAGTGTTAGGAAGCTTGACTTGCAACCACACGCATTCCACCTCCCTGGTCTCAAGATCAAGACGTCTGCGTACCCTGTGCTGAACAGTGCTGTGCACATAAACAGCTAGCCCAGTATGTCCAGGAGAAGTAGCATCACGTCGAATAAGAGAAAAATTCGGAATACTGACACATAAATCAGTGATTCGAGAGTCCAGACTAGCTTCAGCGAGACCAAAGAGGTGGAAATGTGACGGCTGGTTCAGAAACAGAAAAACATCATGTTGCTTGGCTTGACTTCGCGAACGAAGATTTTATAGGAGTTGCCCACGACGTCTGCAGGCTTGTTCGTGGCTGCGGAGGCCAATCCGAGACAGGCAGGTTCGACCGCAGTGGCTGCAGGGGAAGGTATGGCCAGGGTTCTGAGCTGCGGCATCTCTGTTTTTTCTCCTGAGCCGCTTGTCCTTAAGGCTAGCTCTGTGAGAGTCCTCAAAGGAGACAGCTGCCTTGTAAATGGTGGAGCGCCAGGTGTCACGGTCCGCAGCAAGCGAAGACCACTGGTGGTGGTCGATTTGGCAGGCACTAAGTGACTTCTTGAGACAGTCTTTGTATCTCTTCTTTGGTGCCCCTCTGTCACGGTGTCCAGTAGCAAGCTCGCCGAACAGGGTGATCTTTGGTAGGCGATGATCCTCCATCCTGGAGACATGCCCCGCCCAGCGGAGCTGTGTCCGCAGCAGCAAAGCCTCGATGCTCACAGTTTCAGCCTGTTCAAGGACCTCGACGTTGGTGACATAGTCACTCCAGTGAATGCCCAGGATGGTACGCAGGCAGCGCTGGTGGAAGCGTTCGAGGAGTCGTAGTTGGCTGCGGTAGAGGGCCCAGGACTCGGAACCATACAGCAGGGTGGTGAGGACCACAGCTCTGTACACGCTGATCTTTAATGTACTTTCGGATATAAATGATACACATTTAAATGTCCGACTTTCAATCCTTAGATGGCTGAGCCAGTGGATCCACTCGCCATATTGTTCATTGTATATAGACACTAGTGTACACACGACGACAAAAGACCTTTTTTTTTTTATAAAAAAAGTCAATAGTCAATAGTTATCCTTTCTTTCACAAGTCTGTACGACTGATCGCTGTACAGAAGAAGAAAAACAATTTAGATAACTAAGAGTTAACGAAAACTTTCACCATACAGTCACACTCCGGCCTCAGATGAGTAGTTTATAACCGGCGCTATTCAGTCCACACATTAATACAAACCAAAATTAACTAGGTTCACTTTCCAAAGTGCAGATTCACCATCAGGCACAGAGGATATAACAATGAAACAAATCAGTGGGTCCCTTTTCACGCAGCTTCTCGAAATAGCCGATTAATGTCACACTTTGTCTAGAAACATTTCTGGCTCAGTCAGAAAGCTGCTCATTTGCAAATACAGTCATATCACAGACGACGTCTGCGTCAGAAGCAAGCGAGAGAGTTCATTTATGTAAGACATAAAAAGATGGTTCTCTTTCGTTTTTTGTTGTGTTTGCAAGAGAGAGAGAGAGAGAGAGAGAGAGAGAGAGAGAGAGAGAGAGAGAGAGGGAGAGAGAGGGGGGGGGGGGGGGGAGAGGGGGAGGGAGGGAGGGGGAGGGAGAGAGGGGGAGGGGGAGAGAGAGGGAGGGAGGGAGGGATGGTTGGATTGGATGGGATGGGATGGGATGGGATGGGATTGGAATGGATGGATTGGGGTGGATCGGGATGGATTGGGGGATGGATGGATTGGGGGGGATTGATGGATTGGGGGGGGGAATGATGGATTGGGGGGGGGATTGATGGATTGGGGGGGATTGATGCATTGGGGGGGGATTGGTGGATTGGGGGGGATTGGTGGATTGGGGGGATTGATGAGGAGGGGGAGGATGATGGGGGGGGGTGATGGGGGGGAGGATGATGGGGGGGAGGATGATGGGGGGAGGATGATGGGGATGGGGATGATGATGGGGATGGGGAGGATGATGGGGATGGGGAGGATGATGGGGATGGGGAGGATGATGGGGGTGGGGATGAGGATGGGGATGAGGATGATGATGGGGATGAGGATGATGGGGATGATGATGATGATGGGGATGATGATGATGATGATGATGGGGATGATGATGATGGGGGGGATGATGATGATGGGGGGGATGATGATGATGGGGGGGATGATGATGATGGGGGGGATGATGATGATGGGGGGGGATGATGATGATGGGGGGGGGGATGATGATGATGGGGGGGATGATGATGATGGGGGGGATGATGATGATGATGTATTTATTCAGGATAAAGCTATTAGGCAACTCAATGTTATTCAGGATAAAGCTATTAGGCAACTCAATGCCTGTCTTACAAGCTGTCCTGTAAACAAACAACATAACAGGAAAATAAACAGAGCATGCAAATACTACTACTACTACTACTACTAATAATAATAATAATAAGAAGAGGAAGAAAAACTACGGGAAAAAAAAAACACAATGGAGAATTTGTAACTGCCTCTGATGCAAAAAGCAAGAGAACGAAACGCGTGCACAGCATTAATATTATACTCATCTAAGACAGTGTCATAGAATCAGCAGCATCAATAGCGTATAGTGACACCGACAAGACAATAGATGATCAGGTAGCAAATTTAAGGAGAAAGAGAAAAATATTTGACGTTTACGTGTTATCAGCAGAATTATTTTTATATGGCAAACTGTGAAGTCACGCTGATTGGAAGTGAGTGTGCAATGCACGTTTAAAATGGGTTTTATCGCAAAATGATTTAATGTTTAATGGCAATGAGTTCCAGACAGAACTACCAGAAAATAGAAGGCTTGACTTGTAGAGATCTTTCCGTGGGCGGGGTAAGTGAAGCAAGTCATTCCTCGTATGTTGTTGATGCAGAGGGCTGAAGTTAAATATCATGCGAAGATATTCCGGGGCTTGATAATGAAATATTTTGTGCATGAGGACGCATTTGTTAAATTTGAGTTGTTCCTTCAGTGTAAGCAGGCCAAGGGATTTTATTTTCTCAGCCGTGGAAATAGGGTTAGGAATAATTAACTTAACTGAACGACGATACAGCGAGTTTAGTTTTTTAAAATGAAGTTCACTGCATTCGTCCCACAAAGAGGACGCATAGTCACAGTGGCTTTTAATGTGTGCGTGAAAGAACAATGTACAGCACTTTGTACTAAGAATATGTCTAAGTTTAGATAGCAGAAATACATTCTTGGACAAGGTTTTGCACAAACTGTCGATATGTGGCGACCAGTTCAGCTGGTCGTCAATTACAACTCCCAGTAGGCAGTGCCTGGATACTTGTTGGATAGGTTTATTGCCAAGTGACAGTTTCAGAGGGGTAGGATGTAGCTGATGCTTTTGGCGGGTTGTTATCAACATACTTTTGGTTTTAGAAGTACTGATAAGCATGCGACTTTGCGCACACCAATCTGACACTTCATCGAGACTTTGCTGGAGGATACAATTTAGCGTCGTTTCACGTCTGTCTGATGTATGCAGAGTTGAATCGTCAGCAAAGAGTTCGCATTTAACCTCAGGATTTGAGATGGAAAGAGGTAGATCATTGATGAATAAAGAAAATAAAAGAGGCCCTAGGAT
Organism: Semisulcospira habei; assembly: GCA_036245525.1. Classification (NCBI taxonomy): domain Eukaryota; kingdom Metazoa; phylum Mollusca; class Gastropoda; family Semisulcospiridae; genus Semisulcospira; species Semisulcospira habei. The sequence continues at coordinate 296,008,135 of BTPG01000002.1, read as the reverse complement.
AGATCCTTGGGGGACTCCGTGCATCACTATACCTTCTTTCGAATACCACCCGTTTGAGTACACCTTCTGTCGGCGGTTACTGAGGTAGGAGGAGAAAAAAGCTATAGAATTCGAATCAAGCTTATATTCTGAAAGTTTCTTTAAAAGAATGTTGTGATCGACTAAATCAAATGCTTTGGTTAGGTCCAGAAAAAACCTGCACCATTTAATTTGGAATTGTTTATTGATGAGAGCCAAGAGTCAACAATGTGAACGAGGGCAGTATGACATGAGTGTTTAGGTCTAAAACCAGACTGAAGAGATACGAGGAGACGGTGATTCTCCAAGAATTGGAGTAGGTGCTTATGAACGTGTCTTTCTAGTGGCTTCGATAATAGTGATAACACTGAAATAGGACGGAAATCGTTTGGACTTTTGGGATCTGTACATTTGGGAATGGGGACAACTTTAGCATCTTTCATGGCATCTGGAAAAATACCTTGCTTGATAGAAAGGTTGAATATAAATGCCAAGGTGTCAGCTGTGTATGGAAGGGACAATTTCAGTACCATGTTGTTTATTCCATCCAGGCCACACGATTTACTTGTTAGAGTAGAAATATATTTACCCACTTCAAACACTGTCATAAGAGGTATGGAGAATGACGCACCTGTTGCAGACTCACAGTGTGTGCGCAGTTTATCAGAACAACTGTAACTATAAGTGCCACTGGAAAAAGACTGTACAAGGGACTCAGCAATATTTAAAAAGTGGGAATTGAAGTCGTCTGGAGTTATGCCTGGAGAGGTAGCAGCATTGATGGAACTCCTCTTCTTTGTAAACAAATTGATTGCATTCCAGACACTTCAGGTATCTTTACCCTCTGCGATAACTTTTTCCGCAAGCGTTTTCTGTGCTTTTCTAACTAAGGATTTTACAAGATTACGTTGTTTCTTAAAATCCGCAAACTTTTTCTGTCGTTTTAAGTCATCTCTTATTTTCATTGCGTGAATGATGTCCTTTGACAACCAAGGCGGAAGGGTAGGGTGTTTAACGCGTTTAGTCCTTAGTGGGGCATGTTTATCGAGGACCCAAAGAAATAGCTTGTACCAAAGCGAGAGGGCTTCATTGGGATCATTAGTGTTATAAATAAGGTGAAAGGGCGTGATTGAGAGGTCATGAAGAAAGTCATCTTTGTTGAACTTTGTGTAAGACCTGTACGTGATGGTAGTGTGGTGTTTGTGCTGGGGTTTATCACGTTTAACTGAAAGATTAAAACAAGTAGGAAAGTGATCACTAATGGCTACATTCGGCACGTGGACGTTTGTGACAGCAGGTGCATTAGTAGTATAGATGTGGTCAATCAATGTGGCGGATGACAAAGAAACTCTAGTGGGAGACCGAACCATCTGCTGCAGGCCAAATAATGAGGTGGTGCAATTCCACGCCGTATTACCAGTCTTTAGCAGGTCAATATTAAAATCGCCTAGAAGGTGTATATCTTTGTTGTGACGTTGTTGCACCTTATCCATCATGGTGACAAAATCATCATACCATGAAAATGTGGCTGAAGGGGTGCGATAAATAAATCCAATTAGTGTGGGGGAAGATTTGTCACATTTCAGTTCAAGAAATAACCTTTCAACGTGACAAGACTCTAAATCCATGCGGCGGGTAACGTACTGGCGGATAGAGTTATGAATGTACACAGCTATACCGGTATGACCGGGGGATGATGCATCTCTACGGAATACAGCATAGTTATGAATGGAGATCGAGGCGTTACTAATAAATTATGTTCCCTGAGTCTAGACTCAGTAAATCCAAATATATGAAAGGGTTGGGGTTGTGAAAGTAAAACAGTGGCGTCGGGCACTTTGTTGTATAAATGATAAACGTTAAGGTGCCCTATCCGTAAATCATGCTTATTCAGCGAACACTGAAGTACATGTGGGCTACAGGCAGGCATGATGAAGCAACACGTGGGGGGAAAATGTTTACAAAAGGCAATTAAGAACAAATGAAAAGTTTTGAACTCTAACAAAGTTAAACAAAACCCAGGAGAAACTACAGTGCTGAAAACTCAGCTCAGTCTATCGCTTTCGCTGCAGACAACGTCACACCCCACGCAGGGGAAATAATAGGTCGTTACGTTCTGTAGGCGAATGAGTCACTGAACGTATACCGTATCTGCGATACATACAAATATCTAAACCGTCTCCTTAGCGTCACATCCCACGTAGGGGAAATAATGTTTTGGTTACGTTCTGAAAAGCGAAATAAATGAGTCACTGATCGGAGACCGTATAATATACGATACACACACTGGCTCCTTCGCTATATCAAGAAGAGTATATTTCCTCCGTGTTGAAAGAAAGGAAAATGCAGGAAGATAATAATCGTCACCATTCACAGAAAACAATTCATGTCACTAATTAAATCCAAAGTGCTATTTGATTAAAAAACTATATATTCAATGTCGGACACTAAACAGTTTGCCAGATTGTCAGATTCATATTTCATAATTAATGAGAGGTAAGGTTTGTGCTGCACTGAGTGACTGTCTTTCCGTATGAGAGGGAAGGAGAGAGAGAGAGAGAGAGAGAGAGAGAGAGAGAGAGAGAGAGAGAGAGAGAGAGAGAGAGAGAGAGAGAGAGAGAGAGAGAGAGAGAGAGAGAGAGAGAGAGAGAGAGAGAGAGAGAGAGAGAGAGAGAGAGAGGAGAGAGAGAGAGAGAGAGAGAGAGAGAGAGAGAGAGAGAGAGAGAGAGAGAGAGAGAGAGAGAGAGAGAGAGAGGAGAGAGAGAGAGAGAGAGAGAGAGAGAGAGAGAGAGAGAGAGAGAGAGAGAGAGAGAGAGAGAGAGAGAGAGAGAGAGAGAGAGAGAGAGAATCTTTTTTTCCCCCAACGAAAAAGAAATAACAACAACGCCAAGAAACGTTATCCGCCATGCTTCCTTCCCGTCATTACCTCGCCAACCGGGTCCGAAGAAGAGAATGAAATTCAACGAATAGTGAAACCATGCGACAGAGGATTCTCGAGTGACACTGCACGCGCACAGACAAACAAGCAAACAGCCACGACAACGACCCACATCAAGGGATGTGTGTGCTCGTCTGTGATTTTGGACCTTACGGCTGAAAGCCATAAGGTCCAAAACCACAGACCAGCACATAAATTCGTGCGCTTAAACACCCCCCCCCCCCCCACCCCCACAAAAACAATAACAACACAAAAAAATCGCCTTCCTTAGCAACAGTTCAGAGAAAACTTCGGAACTGTGATGGCTGTTGCCTCGCATGCGAGGATCTTGGAAAGAAACAATCATTCGAAACTGTAGAGGCTTTCAAACGTGAGGACACGCGTGAAACAATTCTTTGTTTTGAGTGGTCTTATTGTTCTATTTGTTATAAAGCCTATCAGTTTGCGGCCCCTCTTCCGACCATTTCCATCTCCACGAAGTACTGATTCTCATAAGCCTCTGCTGCTGCAGGTGCTCATGAGCATCTATATTTATAGGCCTTCTGCTGGCAAGAGATCGCAGTGTAAAAAAAAAAAAAAAAAAAAAAAAAAAAAAAAAACTCATCACAAGAACGAAGTCGAAGGGCTTTAGCTATAATCTTCAAGATTCAAGATTCTAAAACGTTATTGTGTCTCGATGACAAATTTTTCTTTGGTTGGGATTATCATGCCAAAAATAGCAATCAAGGATAATAAGTATGTTTGCTGAAAGATCGTACACGAATAAATACAATTAACCCCTTCCGTCCCAACGGACGTACATTATTTTCTGTCCTCGCTGAACAACCAAAAGCCACAATTGTCCAAAGAATATGGACACAAAGTGGTCTCAGCAAGAGGCATAGATCCTCATGAGCCCCCGCAATCGCGGGGGCTCATGAGGATATATGCCTCTTGCAATTAGATTGCGTTCGCTTTTTCTAGGCAGTGACGGGGTTAAGATACAATATAAGATCACAGCAGTGCAAAGGGTTTATACGCACACGTTTTCAGCAAACGCACGTATTTTTGTACAAAAAAAAAAAAAACATTGCATCTAATGCAATCGTATTGTCACATGCGTTTTAAACGAACACCTTTGACCAGTGGTTTTACAGTAAAAAAAAAGAAGAAACCAGAGCATAGTCAATCAAGGCGTTAGTCGTGATTCTTTCTCAGGGTTAATTAGTACTTTTTCTTTGGGATAGTTTGACAGAATACGGTGACTGATTTGAGCACTTTAGGCTTGGCCTCACTGAACTTTCAGTGCCTTGCCACTCTGTTCGATTTTAGTGCTATCGTACGGCTTGAAGAAAATGTGTTGGTGTTTTGTGACTGCGTGCTGGCCTGTGATTTTTTACCTTACGGCTCTAGATCTGTAAGATCCAAAATCACAGATCAGCACAGCTTTTCTACCAACAAAGAATTTGTCTTGATCTGAACTGATCAAACAACTAATTAAGGTAATGAATGCAGTAGAGTCTAGCACATATGATTTCCCGCCAGACCTGCGAGTCGTCATTTATGGAAGTAGACGGACAAGCATAGCATTGTGTTCACACCTTTTATCCGTTCCGCTCGCGTGCGCGTCGTATGGCTCTGTCAACATAAAATTTCAATCCAGCACCGACCGCAAACAAATTGTGCAAACTCCGCCGCAGCAGTGAGAGAAACCAAAGTGATACTTCGACCGATGTGTGTAAACGTTTCTCTCGATTGAAGCAGCTTTGTCACTTTCAGTATGTATTTATTTATTTAAACTAGACCGTTGATTAAGTTTTCTTTATGTTTATTTATTAACAGTGTTAATTCCTCGTTTCGTAATGAAACTTGCTAAATTTATTATCGATTTTCTTTATTTTTCTGCCTGTCACGCACATAATATAACATATTGCTAACAATACATCCCATATAAGAAGCACACGCGCATTTAAATCGTGCTTAATATGGGTGATGGTCTGTGACTTTGGACCTTACAGCCATAGGCCGTAAGGTTAAATATCACAGACCAGCTCATATCGTCATGTCAGGTTCATACCTGTGTATATAATTATATATATATATATATATATATATATATATATATATATATATATATATATATATATATATATATATATATATATATATATATATATATATATATATATATATATATATATATATATATATTTTTTTTTTAATTTCTTTTTTTTTCTCCCTCTGAGTGGTGGTGGTGGGGGGGGGGGGGGGAGGGGGATGGGTCTTTTTACTTACATATGTTTTATCTTTTGATGTATCGTCTGATGTATTTTTATATGTGTAGAGTAGCAGGACAGTTTGGAAGATAGGCATTGCTATGCCTAAAACTTTTTATCCTGAATAAAAACGTTTCATCATCATACGTGCGTATAGGAACAATATCAACTTTAAAAAAACAACAACAATAAAATATAATAATAATCATCATCATCATCATCATCATCATTATAATAATAATAACATGACGCGTATTTATATTAAGACGCTTATTCTCAGGAAAAGAAAAGCTCTAAGAGCAATAATAATAATAAAAATGATAATTATCATCATCATCATCACCATCATCATCATCATCATCACCACCACCACCACCATCATCATAATGACGTGTATTTTTATCAAGACGCTTATTCTCAGAAAAAATCTGACCGCCCTATAAAGTAATAGCCACACGCACATACATACGTGAGAGGACGCATAGTGCGGCGAGGGACTATCAATCTGCTGAACCGCCCAAGGCTGGATGCGACGAATCCCTACAGAACAAACTGTGGGACAACTGAATATTGTCCAGCGTCTATGTCATATTAAGAGGCCTTTTCACCTGATGGTGTTTCCCTAAATGAATTGTCTGATACTTCGATTCACCGGAAAATTAGTTCTTCAAACAAGAAAAATCGTTTATTCTGCCGTTTGATTCGAGTTGCGACACGACAGCTTCGTGGGAGCTAATGCTTTTATTTTGTATGTTAGTGTACAGGGATGGGTCAGAGCAACTGAGTTGCGCAGTATCGCATAACCACCATAAAAGAATTGTGTATCAGCGAAACATGGTTAAAGCTGTCCTATGGTGCTTAGGATTCCAAACGATTGTAACACCTCACAGTTAACCTCCTTCACTGCAGGTGAACGCAGATTCTGTTTGTAAATTCAACGCCATACAGTCGTCAAAGGAACATAGATTTAAAGTGGTTTCATCAAGAGGAATAGATCCTCAACTGCGGGGGCGCATGAGGATCTATGCCTCTTGCAGATGTGTGTTGTTAAAATGTCCTCATCACTGAAGGGTTTAAAGCAAAGACTAGAAAGCGTCACTCATCAGCAACCATGTCAGGAGGATCAGTCGACAGACCATTATCTTACCAGGTCGATCGGCCAACATAGTTCGAGGTTAGTACCTATTTTCTAAGGCACCTTACCAGCAGCCTCACTAAATATGGACTGCTTCGAAGTATCTTGCGTTAACCGTCAGCTTGCTGACAAAACATTAAACACAGTCCAACTGCAAGAGTCATAGATCGATCACCATGAGCCCTCGCAGTTGTTGCGTCTCATGAGGATCTATGCCTCTACCTCGCCGACATCTCTTTGTATCCACGCTCCGTGGACGGCTTTGGACTCTTTGGCGTCGAATTAACAAAAAAATCGGATTTCAGAAATAAACCCACAATCTGCGCCCACTAGCAGCGTAAGTGTTAACTAAACAGACACTACTCTTGAAAAGAAAAGGGGAGACTACCGTTGCTTCCAGTCACTTACTTAGAGCATCCTTCTTTCTTATCCTTTTCTTGCGTGTGTGCTTGGACCAATCTGGTCATTGGTTGATGATGCAAAATTCTCTCCCCTGACAGTGCTTTTACCTACTTTACTTCGACACTCTTGAGCTGTGATGGCCAGTCCGTCTCCAATCAGTCGATTGTCAGGACGAGTATTATTGCTCCTTCATTGCCTGTCAGTGGACTCCGGTTGTGTTTTCGAAATCACTGTTAAATCAACGTCAACAGATCCAAAGCCGTCCAAAAAACATGAATACACAGTGTTGTCATGTTGAAATCACCGTGAATTCAACGTCAAAGATCCCAAGCCGTCAAAGAAACATGGATACAAAGTGTAATCAGCAAGAGGCATAGATCCTCATGAGCCCCCGCAACTGCGGGGGCTCATGAAGATCTATGCCTCTTGCGGCTGGTTGATGTTTAATTTTCTCGCCAGTGAAAAGTTGCATGCCCACGGAGATGAGAAAAGACCTAGACGTTCCGATCCGTCATCGTCTGGTCAAGCTGAATGGTCGGCATCTGTTTTCAATTAGGCAAGAGAGGACGATTACTAACTGTATATATCAAAGACTAAAATAAGGGTGTATCACCACCCAGCGGAACAAACCGTCTCATTAGGAAGTCGGAGAAAGAAAAATAAGGAGAAAGAGTCCATTTCTTTCACACCAGGCGCCATGCAACGCTGGATTACGAACTCATTAAACATCTCTCGAAGCTTTAGTGGAGCGTCTTGCTGAGTGCCTGGCGCAGGACTAAGCTCACTCGTGCAACTGGACCCTGATCGCCTTTAGCACCAGATTAACGCGTTCACCGTAGTAAACAGTGCTTTTGACGTCACATCGCGTTGAAAGAGCCGAAGGCATAAAGCTGAATACCACCCCCCCCCACCCCCCCCAATCAAAACCAAAACCAAACGAAACAGCAAAGAGGTGCTTGTGAGTTAATTGCCCAGTGCGCAAAGGCCATAAGGAGGCGTCAGCCCGATGGTCTTTTGCGAATTGGGTGATTAGCGTCTTTGCTGTCTGATTTCGCTATTGTGAGTTTATGTAAAATGCCTCTATTTCGAGACTACTCGAGACCGGATAGGTTCTCGTACACAAGCTGCGGCATGCCGCAGCTTGGGATGTAACAGATCTAAAACTTGCAAAAATGAGTTAATTATTTTTTTAAAAGTTGAAGCGGTACAACGTTGGATGACGAAATCATTCAACGTCTCCCTTTAATCTAGCTGTATGTAAAGTACCTAGTAAGAATGAGGATTTCATCTCAAAGTCTACCGTAATGTTTGGAGCTCACATGCGTTTTTCGTTTAGGAACATTCAATAATAATAATAATAAAATAATTACGGTATTTATAATGCGCTTATCTTATAATAATTATAACTCTAAGCGCGCACTCACAACTCGCGCACGCATGCGCACGCTTTAGACAACGACTCGCGTACCACAAATAGTTGCTCTCAAAACAAACTCACAAACTGCATGTTCCTCACCGAGTTCGACCTCCTCGGCCTCGACCACTACAGCACACGACCCGGAAAACACATCCTTCTTGGCGACTTTAACTTCCACTTCGACAAACCCGACCACCCTGACACAAAACGCCTTTGCACGTCACTTTCAAACCACAATCTTACACAACACATCACTAAACCCACCCGCCGACTCGGCCACACCCTCGACTGGATCATCACCCGCACCTCCGATCAACTTTTCTTCGATTCTGACACCTCTTCTGTGCTTGCCTCCGACCACCTCGCTATCTCGTCGCCCTCAAACTACCTCCCCCGAAATAAAAAAACCCCAAGCTCTTTGTCTCTCGTCGCAAACTAAAATCTGTCAACCGAGAGAACTTCTTCGACGAAGCTGTCGACCTTCTCTTGGACCCCGCCCCCTCTCCCGATCTTGCATCCCATTTCGATTCCTCCCTTCGAAAACTTCTAGACACCCATGCACCTGTCACGACCTGCTCCATACCCAACCGACTCCCCTTCCCCTGGCTCACGGACGACATAGGCCATGCAGGCCAAGCGCGAGCGTCGACAAGCGGAACGCCGCTGGCGCTCATCTGACCTCACCGTTCACAGAGAGATCTTCCAAACCACCAGATCCAAAGTCTGCGGAATGATCTCCGACTCCAAAAGTAAACACCTTCCAAACAAAATCCTGGAATCCACTTCTTCCAAAACCCTCTACGCTACCATGAACACACTCCTAGGCACTTTTAAAGACTCTCCTTTCCCCAACACACACAGCAAAGAAGAACTTCCGTCCGCTTTCTCCTCCTATTTCTCCGACAAAATCCAGACTCTGCGCAACACACTCGACACTCTGCCTTCTCCGCCTTGCCTTCCTGAACCCCCCTTTTCCGGCACTCCCCTCTCGTCCTTCCGCCCCGTCTCTCAGGATGAAGTCTTCAAGACCATAAAGTCCATGCCTTTCAAAACCTGCGAACTAGACCCCCTCCCGGCTTCTCTCTACTGGGACGGCCTCCCAAAACTTTTGCCCTTCATTACCGACATCATCAACACATCCCTAAGGAATGGCTCCGTCCCCGATATCTTCAAGTCCGTGGCGCAGTGGTTAAGACGCCTGCCACCAATGCTAAAGGTGCGAGGTTCGATTACGGGTTCCGGCGTCGGATTTTTCTCCTCTAGTAAGTGTCACCGTTAATTCGGGCGGACCGTCGGGGGTTCTTTCTCCGGGTACTCCGGCTCTTCCTCCCCCTCCACTTTGGTATCAGTTTCAGTCCACTTAATCAAATTTCAAATACAAACGATTTTGAATTTCCAAAAACTACAGTAGCTCGCTTGAGCTTGCCCTTAGCACCACGTGAAAGTTCTGTGTTTACGTTCAGTGTGTGAGTGAATGCGCGTGATTCACGTGAGCGTGCTTGTTGGGTTCAGTTCGCGGCGGCGCTTTGAGCCGATTTTCAATTGGGACAAAGCGCCTATTTAATGCGCTTATTAAAAATTAAAGTCCGCCATCGTCCGTCCTCTCCTCAAAAAACACAACCTCGACCCAAACAAACTCAAGAACTACCACCCAGTCTCCAATCTCCCTTTCCTGTCCAAGCTTCTTGAGAAGGTTGTCCTCAACCAACTCAACCTCCACCTCGCCGACAACAACCTCCTCAGTCCCTTCCAGTCTGCCTATCGCAAATATCACAGCACTGAAACAGCCCTTCTACATATCCTAAACGACCTGCTTCTCTCCACTGACTCGGGCAACATCTACCTACTTACGGGCAACTCAGACACTACTGACTCGCACGGCTGACTGCTATGAAGACGTGAAAAACTGGATGACAGCAAACAAGCTCAAACTGAACGACGACAAAACGGAAGCCATGCTGGTAGGCACTCGCCAGAAACTTTCCCAGCTTCCTCCCTCTCTCCACCTTCAACTCGACAGCACCCCCATCTCCCTCTCTGACTCGGTCAAGAACCTTGGCGTTATCCTCGATTCCTCTCTTTCCATGACCAGCTTCGTCTCCGCCACGGCCCAGGCATGTTATTTCCACCTCGGCCGCATCAGTCAGATCAGAAAATACCTCACTACCGAAGATGCCACCAAACTCGCTGTCTCTCTCATCTTATCTCGCATCGACTACTGCAACTCTCTCCTTTCCGGCCTTCCTCACTCCACCACTCTCACTCTCCAGCGCGTCCAGAACAATGCGGTCCGCCTCGTCCTCAGAAAGAAAAAATCCGACCACATCACTCCCCTGCTCAAGCTCCTTCACTGGCTCCCCATAACCCAACGCATCCAATACAAGATTCTGTCTCTCTGCTACAAATCCCTGAACAACTACGCTCCTACCTATCTCTCCAACTTACTTCACCCCTAAACTCCTTCCCGCTCCTTCCGCTCCGCCTCCGACGCTCTCCGCCTCCTCATCCCCCGCACCAAACTCAGCACTTTCGGCCCCGCTCCTTCTCAGTATATGATCCAACCACCTGGAACACTCTCCCACTCTCTCTCCGTCAGAAACACTCTCTCTCCTCCTTCCAGTCCGCCCTCAAAACTCACCTCTTTGAACAGTTCTAGCACTACATCACCACACTCCCCACCCCAAGCTGACCGTCGTAGTGTATTTTCACTGTTTGTGGTACGTGAGTCTTTGTCTAAAGCGTGCGCATGCGTGTGCGAGTTGTGAGTGCGCGCTTAGAGTTATAATTATTATAAGATAAGCGCATTATAAATACCGTAATTATTAGTTAAATACATTACGACAGTCAGCTTGGGGTGGCGAGTGTGGTGGTATAGTGATAGAACTATTGAAAGAGGTGAGTTTTGAGGGCGAACTGGAAGGAGGAGAGAGAGAGTGTTTCTGACGGAGAGAGAGTGGGAGAGTGTTCCAGGTGGATGGACCGTATACTGAGAAGGAGCGGCGGCCGAAAGTGCTGAGTTTGGTGCGGGGGATGTGGAGGCGGAGAGGGTCGGAGGCGGAGCGGAGGGAGCGGGGAGGAGTGTAGGGGTGAAGTAAGTTTGAGAAATAGGCAGGAGCGCAGTTGTTCAGGGATTTGTAGCAGAGAGACAGAATCTTGTATTGGATGCGTTGGGGGATGGGAAGCCAGTGAAGGAGTTTGAGCAGGGGAGTGATGTGGTCGGATTTTTTCTTTCTGAGGACGAGGCGGGCAGCATTGTTCTGGACGCGCTGGAGAGTGAAAATGGTGGAGTGAGGAAGGCCGGAAAGGAGAGAGATGCAGTAGTCGATGCGAGATAGGATGAGAGAGACAGCAAGTTTGGTGGCAGCTTCGGTAGTGAGGTATTTTCTGATCTGACTGATGCGGCGGAGGTGGAAGTAGCATGCCTGGGCCGTGGCGGAGTCGAAGCTGGTCATGGAAAGAGAGGAATCGAGGATAACGCCGAGGTTTTTGGCCGAGTCAGAGAGGGAGATGGGGGTGCTGTCGAGTTGAAGGTGGAGAGAGGGAGGGAGCTGGGAAAGTTTCTAGCGAGTGCATACCAGCATGGCTTCCGTTTTGTCGTCATTCAGTTTAAGCTTGTTTGCTGTCATCCAGTTTTTCACGTCTTCGTAGCAGTCAGCCGTGCAAGTCAGTAGTGACTAAGTGTTGTCGAGTTTGTCTTTGTCTAGTAGTTGTCAGTCGTCAGCGTAGAGGTGGTGTTGTATGTGGTGAGACTGGATGATGTTGGACAGGGGAGAGGTGTAGAGTGTGAAAAGGACCGGGCCTAGGACGGACCCCTGTGGAACTCCGCAGGAAAGCGTGACTGGGTTGGAGGAGACGCTGTCGATGGTGACGTACTGCTGTCTGTCGGAGAGGTAGGAGAGAAACCAGGAGTGAGCAGAGTCAGTGATGCCAAAGGAGTAGTGAAGGCGGTGGAGGAGGATAGAGTGGTCTATAGTGTCGAAGGCGGCAGAGAGGTCGAGTAGCGTAAGAATGGAGATGTTGCCCGAGTCGGTGGTGTAGAAGGGCTGTTTCAGTGCTGTGATGTTTGCGATAGGCAGACTGGAAGGGACTGAGGAGGTTGTTGTCGGCGAGGTGGAGGTTGAGCTGGTTGAGAACGACCTTATCAAGAAGCTTGGACAGGAAAGAGAGATTGGAGACTGGGCGAAAGTATTTGAGGTCGTTTGGGTCGAGATTGCTTTTTTTGTTGAGGAGAGGACGGACGACGGCGGACTTGAAGATATCAGGGACGGAGCCGTTCTCTAGAGATGTGTTGATGATGTTGGTAATGAATGGCAGAAGTTTTGGAAGGCCGTCCCGGTAGAGAGAAGCTGGGAGAGGGTCTAGTTCGCAGGTTTTGAGAGGCATGGACTTTATGGTCTTGAGGACTTCGTCCTGAGAGACGGGCCGGAAGGATAAGAGGGAGTGCCGGAAAAGGGGGTGTCGGGAGGGCAAGGCGGAGAAGGCAGAGGTCTCGAGTGTGTTGTGCAGAGTTTGAATTTTGTCTGAAAAATATGTGGAAAAAGCGGACGGGAGTTCTTCTTTGCTGTGTGTGTTGGAGAGAGGAGAGTCTTTCGAAATGCCTAGGAGTGTGTTCATGGTAGCGTAGAGGAATCCAGACCAAAAAGGTGACTGCCAAGCGTGTGAAATGCAAAGAAGTACCCAACGGAGAAAGAAACACGCTTAGAAAAACGGTACAACACAATTTATTAATATTTCGGGTAAATACCCTTTGTCAAAATAGACAAACAAACAGAGACATTATTTGCTACTTATCTTCAGATGCAGAAGATTCTGAAGATAAGTAGCAAATAATGTCTCTGTTTGTTTGTCTATTTTGACAAAGGGTATTTACCCGAAATATTAATAAATTGTGTTGTACCGTTTTTTCTAAGCGTGTTTCTTTCTCCGTTGGGTACTTCTATGGTAGCGTAGAGGGTTTTGGAAGAAGTGGATTCCAGGATTTTGTTTTGAATGTGTTTACGTTTGGAGTCGGAGATCATTCTGCAGACTTTGGATCTAGTTGTTTGGAAGATATGTCTGTGAACGGTGAGGTCAGATGAGCGCCAGCGGCGTTCAGCTTGTCGACGCTCGCGCTTGGCCTCAGCTATGTCGTCAGTGAGCCAGGGGTTCGGGGGTCGGTTGGGTATGGAGCAGGTTGTGACAGGTGCATGGGTGTCTAGAAGTTTTCGAAGGGAGGAGTCGAAATGGGATGCAAGATCAGGAGAGGAGGCGGGGTACAGGAGAAGGTCGACAGCTTCGTCGAAGAAGCTCTCTCGGTTGACAGATTTTAGTTTGCGACGAGAGACAAGGAGCTTGGGTTTTTTTCGGGGGAGGTAGGTTAAGGGAGACGAGAATAGCGATGTGGTCAGAGGGAACCACAGAGGAGGTGTCAGAGTCGAGAAAGAGTTGATCGGAGGTGCGGGTGATGATCCACTCGAGGGTGTGGCCGAGTCGGTGGGTGGGTTTGGTGATGTGTTGTGTAAGATTGTGGTTTGAAAGTGATGTGCAAAGGCTTTTTGTGTCAGGGTTGTCGGGTTTGTCGAAGTGGAAGTTAAAATCGCCAAGAAGGTTGTGTTTTCCTGGTCGTGTGCTGTAGTGGTCGAGGAGGAGGTCAAACTCGGTGAGGAACATGGAGTTTGTGAGTTTGTTTTGAGAGCTTGGAGGGGGGGGGGGGGGCGATAGATACATGAGAAAATGAGGGACTGGCCAGGGAATGTTGCTACGGCCTCGACAGATTCAAAGGAGGAATGAGCAAAAGGTAGAGACTGAGAGAAGGAGAGGTGAGCGGAAAGACAGTCCCTGTAGATGATGGCAATGCCACCCCATCTGGAAGCGCGCGGGAAGGAGGCCAGGCGGTAGCCACTCGGAGTGACGCTGGCGATGATGGGTTCATCGCCGGCTGAGCGAAGCCACGTTTCGGTGATCACGACAACATCTAGGTCATTGTCTAGAATGAAATCTGAAATCACGTCGGCTTTGCCATCTTTGCAGACAGACTGTGCATTGAACAGACACAGTTTTAGGTTAGGTGAGACAAGAGGAAGAGGAAGAAGAAACGGACGAAGAAGAGGACAGAGGAGGAGGAGGGTGGGGAGGGGGAAAAGAGGATAGAGAGGGGAAAGATGAGGGAGGGGGAGGGGGGAGGAGAAAAAGACGGGGAAGGAGAACCGGGCAAGAAAGAGGATGCGAGAGGAGGGTGAGGGAGGGGGAGGGGAAAGGGGGAGGAAGGAGAGTAGGAAAAGATGAGGAAGAGCGAGGGAGAGGGTGAAGGGGAGGAGAAAGGGGGAGGAAGGGACGAGGAGGTAAAAGCAGGCGGAGAAGGAGGGGGTGAGGGGAGGGAGGGGAGGAGTCTGGGGGAGGAGGCGGCCGAGGAGAGCAGGGAGCGGCAGGTGAGGAAGACAGGAGAAGAAAGGGGAGAAGAAGGAAGGGATGGGGAGAAGACGGGGAGGCGCGGGGAGGCGGAAGGGGTGGAAGAACATAGGAAAAGGGGAAGAAGTGTGTGGTTGCGGGTGTGGTGGTGAGTCGTGCCTTCTGCTAATTCCACCCCTGCAGCCTCTCTTTCGCGACCGGATGCCACGTAAGACATTTACGACACTGTCGGCGGCGCCGGCCGCGCAGTAGGTGGCGTGGCGACGTAGAGATAGCAGTTGTTGGCGTGTGGCCACACAGGGCAATTGCTTCCGGTACATGTAGTAACTTTTCCGCAAGAAATAGTTTAAAAAATTTCCTCCCTTTTTGCCATCGTTTTAGGAGGTAAAACTTCAAATGTTTGCCTTTTTTGGCGTTTTGAGCAACAAAAGGCATGACAGGTGGTGTGAAAAAGAGCAAAATCTGGGTAATTTTAGTCGACCTAGTGTGTTCATGGGAGCCTAATGGGGGCATGTGCACGGTTGTAAGCAGGCTTGCAGACGACAGTTTTGTCATGGGGTACTTAGTGCATTCGAGTGTTGTGAAAAACGCTAACTCTTAATTTTTTTAAGAATTGCTGAAAATGTTTCTCCTGTGATGTGCTTCGCGTGGATTTTTTGTTTTGGCAGAAAAGTTCTTCGTTCATAGTTTTATGCTGCAAGAGGCTAACAGATAACAGTGTGTGAAAAGGGGGCGTAACCTATTTGCCCTGTGTGGCCTGTGTATCTGATGAGCATGACTGTTTGTGAGGACAGGAAAGAGAAAGACGGGACGAGGGTGCAGTAGAGTGTGTGTGTGTGTGTGTGTGTGTGTGTGTGTGTGTGTGTGTGTGTGTGTGTGAGAGAGAGAGAGTGTGTGTGTGTGTGTGTGTGTGTGTGTGTCGGTGTCGGTGTGTGTGTGAGCGGTGTGGTAGGGGAGCGACCTGATAATACGCCCAAAGGCGAAAAAGTACAGTAGGTGTATGTGTGTGTGTGTCTGTGTGTGTGTGTGTGTGTGTGTGTGTGTGTGTGTGTGTGTGTGTGTGGTAGGGGAGCGACGCTGATAATACGCAAAAACCTACACTGAAACGAAGGGATACAGGGGAAAAAAATTACAAGCGGACAAACACGGTCGGTCAGCGACGAGATCACAAGTGGGGAGGGCGAGAAGTCGACGGGAAATAACAAATTTAGGGCAGCACACGTAAAACCTATAGGACGGTAGGAGCACGAACAACAACCAGCAACAGATGCGGGTAGCGAACAGACTCACACAGTAAACACTTCGCACACTAGCGCATAGCACGTAAAAACAGGGCAGCGGAAAAAGGCCCGCAACCGGCCACGCTGCGGGGGAGGCAAAATGGCGACGAAAACAAAGTTCAAACGATAGACACTATTCAATACGATACCAAATCAGCAGCAAGCAGATCCGACGAAAAACAAGCATACAATCCTCATCAGCACACTCTTATGCGATAATCAGCAGACTTTCAGCACACATAAACACAGTACATCCAACTAAAAGCACTAAAGCACTAAAACACTGGGAGCACAAAACACGTGGTGGCAAAATGGCGACGTAAACAAAGTTCAAACGATAGACACTATTCAATACGATACCAAATCAGCAAGCAGATCCGACGAAAAACAAGCATACAATCCTAATCAGTACATTCTTATGCGATACTCGGCAGACTTTAGCACACATAAACACAGTACATCCAACGAAAAGCATTAAAACACTGGGAGCACAAAACACGTGGTGGTCGCGCAAACAAGATGGCGCCCTAATCAGAGTTGTTCATACATGTACTTTTAATTCATTCGAGACGTGCTGCCTCCGGATACGCGGCAATCTTGAGGCAGCACGTCTCGAATGAGTTAAGCTTATCCTTCTGATCCATTTCCCTCCTCTCTAAGACAATCTTTGATCAACACACATACCGGCTCACACAAATAAAGACGGACACACGGCGCTTCCCGCCATTAGTACGCTCTGTGGGTTCATGTAGCGACAGGAAATTCTGAAGAATAATAGCACGAGCAGCAAACTGACGTCATTATAAGCTTGACTCATGGCAGCGCTAGTCTCACGCTAGTCTCACGACGCTGAATACACAGTGACGCATTTGATGTTTCACGTCACTCATCCGAAAGGCACGCAGGGCTGACTATTTTCTTCCATACAGCCTCTGTCAAGGCTGACTGTTTGATGGAAGTATATACTGGATCCAAAACTTGCAAAATTAATTAATTATTATTGAAAAAGTTTTTGAGGTACCGACGACGCTGGATTACGAACTCATCCAATGTCTATTTCAAAACTAGCTATTCGAAATTCCAAGTGAATAGAACGCACATTACGGACTCAAATGTTGTTCAGCCGACTTTCTATAAGCGGTCTTCCTAAATTAAACTGTCAAGAGAGAGAGAGAGAGAGAGAGAGAGAGAGAGAGAGAGAGAGAGAGAGAGAGAGAGAGAGAGAGAGAGAGAGAGAGAGAGAGAGAGAGAGAGAGAGAGAGAGAGAGAGAGAGAGAGAGAGAGAGAGAGAGAACTTGTCTTTTAGTCTAGCAGATTACGCAATTTCTGCAGAGGTAAGTAGCTCGTCAAAAGAGTAACAATGGTTTGCAGGTACGAAACGAAAGTACTAATGTTATATGGTTTTTGCATATCAACAATATTTGTCCTTAGGATGGAGACATTTTTTTAGAAGTGTTTTTCGAACGCTATTTGCTGTGAGGGAACCAGTCCTCGTACACGGCCCAGATAAGGTGCATGACATTTTTGTGTGCATAACATTAAAAATTTAAATCCTACAAGTTACAAGTTTATTCCAGTGATCAAATTAAAATATGAGCAAGTAAACATGTATACATATTTACGATAATTTTTTTTTAAAAAGTAATAGTTTTAATGCCGTAAGCATAATCGCGTTGCTAGTTTCAAAATTGTGGTCAGCGAGATGCCTTCGAAAGAAGTCACTCAGACGCGCACGGTTGATGAAGATTTACTTTGCCCCTGAAGTGAGACAGATACTATTTTGGATTTGAACTTTGAAGTACACCATATACGTTATTTTTCCTGGTCTTGAAAGCAGCCTTTCCCATAGAACTCGGCCTTTTGTGGGAGGAAAGCATATATATCGAAAGTAAACTCGCTTCGTGCATGTTTTGCATTGTGTCTGCTGACCATCTTCAACATTCTGAAGACTTTTGTCCAGATACATCATGTTGCTCGTCTGTTTTCCAGCCTAACGGCTCTATGTGCAGGCCTGTCCTTTTTGATTAATGGAGATGGGATTAACTGGTCAAACACGGTCTTATCCGTCTGGTCTTAGGCCCAAGCCAGGCAGACTGAAATCCATCTCCGAACCGTTTCCATCTAAATCACCATGTTCAGATGAACACCAAAATATAGAAATTAAATATTTTTGTTTTTGCAACCCATTCAACCAGTCAGCACTCAGGTACTCACAAGAACTCTTATGATCAAGCTTTATCAGGACTACATGAGACACAATACAGATAGTAGCCCTCTCCATTATATTAGATGTTTTATTTATTTATTATTGATTCATTTATGTATTCACTTACATATATTTATTTATTATTTATCCTTTTAATTATGGATGGAAGGAATTCCTCGATGCACATGATTATTATTGGTATGGTGGTGGCCACCAAGGAGAGAAAGAAAAGACTTTTTTCAATATGCATACTTCTGTGCATGTTCATAATCTAACCTTTACTTAGCATGCATATTCATATGTCTCAGGTATCTCGGACTTATTTTATCTATTTATTTATTATTTAAATTTCTTATTTATTTATTTATTTATTTTTGTTTGTAAGGAAGGTTTTGCACATACACATCAGCATACAAGATGAGAACATACATGTACACACATATGGTAATAGATGCCTTACCACCTGCTCCGCCCCCCCCCCGCACCCCTCCCTCCCCCCCACACAAAACCACAGAACACCCATCAAAAGACATTCACATCTGTGCATGTTCATAATCTATCCTTTACTGAGCATTCATATGTCCCAGATATCTTTGACTTACATATTTTATTATTTAAATTTATTATTTATTTATTTTTGTTTGTTTGTAATGTAGGTTTTGTACATACACATCAGCATACAACAAGAAAATATACATATACATACATAGTAATAGAGGGCAACCGCCCGCTCCCAACCCCACTCCACATACACACACAAAACCGCAGAACACCCACCAAAAGACATCAGCAATCCAGTTGCCACATTCCTTCTGCATCTGAAGATAAGTAGCAAATAATGTCTCTGTTTGTTTGTCTATTTTGACAAAGGGTATTTACCCGAAATATTAATAAATTGTGTTGTACCGTTTTTTCTAAGCGTGTTTCTTTCTCCGTTGGGTACTTCTTTGCACCAAAAGACATGCACATCTGTGCATGTTCATAATGTATCCTTTACAAAAGCATTCATATGTCCCAGGTACCTTTGACTTACTTTATCTTATTTATTTAAATTATTTATTTATTTATTTATTTTGTTTGTTTGTAATGTTGGTTTGTACATACACATCAGCATACAACATGAGAACATACACATACATGGTAATAGATGCCATACCCACCAAAAGATGTAAATCTGTGCATGTTCATAATCTATCCTTGACTTAGCATTCACGTCTGAGGTATCTTTGACTTACTTTATCTTATTTATTTAACCGCCGTGAGATGGCCTTAGTCGCCTGCTCGGCGTTAAACCCAAACAAATATTTATTTAAATGATTTTTGTATTTATTTTTGTTTGTTTGTAATGTAGGTTTTGTATATACGCATCAGCATACAACATGAGAACATACACATACATAATAATAGGTGCCACACCGTCCGCTCCCAACCCCACCCCACATACACACACAAAATCGCAGAACACCCACCAAAGACATACACAATTGTATACTGATGGGCATTAGTGGACTGTAAAACCTATATAGAGACTTGAGGTTAAGAAAGTGGATTGTATTGACTGCCTGTATTTTATCTAGCCACCTACAAATCTCATGTATACAGTTAATCACACTGCACATGCAGCCATCATTTATGTGAAAAGACTGTTGGCCTCATGCACAGGGGGACCAAAACTTAGAGATGAGGCCACATCTGATAGCAATAACAGAACTAATATGTATACGTAGCCACTAGTTCTGTAAACAGCACCTTTGTAAACAGTACCAGTGGCCAAATGCACACAGACACCATGGGTGATGCCACCGCTGATCACTTCAAACAATAGGCTGCCCAATACACATTGATCAGTGATACCGTGAACTAGCCTGCACATGCAGCGATCAGTTCTTTAAATAGTACTGGTGGCCACATGCACAGGGGCACGAAACTAAAAGATGAGGCCACAACTGCCACGTCAAACAAAATGCTACATACACATCCATATCAATGATACAGTCAACCTCTGTGTGCGTTAGGCGGGACAGGCTTAAAGTATGGGACTGTAAATCTTCCAGCGAAATGTCGAAACCAGTAAGGAAATAATATAACAGCAGCAAGTATGTATTTTGTAAATCACTCAAATAAAACATGAGAACTCATCGAGCCCAGTGGTGTTATGAGTGGGTGATGGAAACACAGAAAGAACTAGTACATTACATTATTATGCAGTACGTGCCTCCTCCTCCCCGCCCCCCCCCCCCCCCCCCCACACACACCCTAAAACTAGCTGTTCATCATAAACCATATCTAATTCATTGATCACTTGACTGATTTATTAAATTATCTCAGAGTCACTTTTCTCCGTTTTCTTTCTCGTTTTTATCCCAATATATATGAGTTGAGTGTCTGTGCTAATGCCAACTGCTAAGAATCCTTGCTGCGAAATTCAATTGTCAATATGCAGACAAACTGCAAATTATGCAGCAGCAAAATACAGCTCCTCTTTTGTGCAGCTAGGCTACTGCTTGAGAGATAGGGTTTAATTTAAATGAAGCATTGCATTAACTTCCAAACGTGTTCACATTGTGCTGTGTATTCTTTCAATGTTTAGTGTACTGTACCATCAGAGATTACTGGGACTGCATTGGCAGTGATCACACATTATAACATAGCTTACCAGTGCAACTGACTGAATTAAATGTTACAATAATATATAATTAATCAAGTTCCGAACTCTGTTCAGCCACGACAATTAAACCCAAGTGTTGTGGCACTCTTTCTCTTATACAGCATGCAGGATGTTGCACTTCGGACATCGGTTTCGAAGATAGCGTTTGTTTTTGTGGGTTGCGTTTTGTTTTGGTGCTGTCGTGTCGAAATGAAATGGGCAAAGCGATGGTAAAGTGAATGGAAATAAACGCGACAAACCTTAATAAGACGTAAAAATACACAAAGCGACTTTGCACGTTCGCTTTTCTTGGGAAAACAAACAAGCTTATGTAGGACAATTCGAAAGAACTCGTCGGCATACCGAAATTCCCGGTAACGAGTCCGCGTGCATCTTGTATAATGTGACGATCACGTGAT
Source organism: Semisulcospira habei (assembly GCA_036245525.1). NCBI lineage: Eukaryota > Metazoa > Mollusca > Gastropoda > Semisulcospiridae > Semisulcospira > Semisulcospira habei. The sequence goes on along the minus strand of BTPG01000002.1, from coordinate 295,987,031 downwards.
TTGGGATACCTTATTGTTGAGTAACGATATTTGAGCTCAAGGCATGCTTTTTCGTAATTGTTTCTTCTCTTATTATACCTAGGTGTGGAAATATACTTAAAAATGAAACTGAAATCCTTTTGAGTGACATACAGTACATATTACAACTGAATACAGGAACAATGAGGCCCGTGTAAACTACTGATCCCCAGGAAACATGGCTGCTACAATCCTGGTTTCGTCTGCAGACGTACTGGAAACAAAATGTGCTACAGAAAAATGTCTCCATCCTCCGGCGGTTTAAAACGAGTGCGCACTGCTTTTATTCAAACTAGACTTTAAAACTAGACTTTATTTTGATATACCCAAACCTTTGTTACTCTCTAGAAAATCACTACACTGTAGCTGGCAAGTGTGGGGCAGCGGAACAATGATGCAAGTATATCTTTGTGTATATATGCTGACAATATTAGCAGAGGCGTGCCTAACATTTCGCTTACACTCTGTGATGACATTTCACTTTCCAAGTCAGGCTTTCATTGTTTTTCGTAGAAAGCTGATATTGTGAAACAGTGATGCCATGAATGCAATGTTTGGTGTGATTTGCGATACATTTACATCCCTTTGGGTAAAAACAATAACCTGTGATATTTAGCTCGCCTTGCACCTGCGTGTGGTAGGAATATGATTTTTTCAGTCCCACGCTGGTGTTGTCAGCTAATTTCACACAAAATCATGGTAACTGACATGCCTCGAGTATGGTGTAATTTATGGATGCGGATGGGCATTTGACTTTGATTATGCCTGTCTGGCCACTGTCGCACACTTTGAGTTGCTCCTAGAAATAGAAACTGTGGATTAAACACAAAGCTGCGCTTGTGCAGGTGTCTGTCAGGGAGTACTTCTAAATATTTACTCTTGGCAGTGTCCTCATGTCGTTTACATAAAATGTGGGCGCAGCTGAGAAAAAAGTGTGTGAAAAGATTCTGCCAATACATTTGTCAGAAACGTTTGCCTTTCTATTTAGATCGATGTGGAAGTTTCATGTTGCTAGTTTCTTGGGTTTTTTTCCCCCCTCTATCCAGTTAATAGAAATGGTCAGTTCTCTGTTCTTTACTCACATTTCTCAGGATTTGGACACTAACTGGTCAAGCAAAGGCGATCCAGTTTTTGTAGGAGATCAACTGGGGACCTCGTTGGGACACACATGTCAGCGACCCTGTTGATTCACTGGCATTGGCTTTCTTTTCAGTCTCCCGGTATGTGGACAAATATTGAGTGCAGCTTTAGAAATACGTTTGACGTTTTAAGTTAACCATAAACATATACTGTTTATAATTTTTTTTTAAATTTCTCTTTTAGGGATTTCACCATTAGACTACCTGGCCATCGCTGCAGAGTGCAAATTCTGAAATAGCAAGATAGAAGATGAAGATAGACCTGCTGGAGGAGGAGATCAGATCAAGAATTTGAAAATCTGAATGAACCCATCTCAAGGCTGCAAAAAACTAAAGGTGTGCAGAGGCAACCAGCAGAAGAAGAAGTATTTGGAGTGGACTTCGTGAGAAAAAAGGAGAGACAACTAAACAACCTGTTCCAGTTCTACACTGCATTAACATTTGTTTGGGTTTTGGCTTTTTTGTCATTTGTGTTGCCAAATGGTCAATCTTTTAAGCACAAGTATAGTGAAAAAGGGCATACTTTCAGCACCTACAGTGTAGGTGCTGAAAGTCTGCCCTTTTTCATTATATTTGTGCTTAGAAGATTGACCATTTGGCAACAAAAATGACAAAACAGCCAAAAATCAAACATATGTTAATGCAGCTGTAGTACAGCCACACGTTAGACTGTTTCTCACTCTTGGCTGATTGAGAAATTTTGAAGACTTCAGAATAAAATGAAAATGAATTTTGAATCTAGTATTCCTATGCTATCAAATTGTAAGTGTCAATGTGAATCAGCCATTTATGACCTGAACCATTATTTCTCTGTGCGTTGTGTTTTAGCATGTGAACCACTCATATTCCAGAATAAAATATAATTTACCAGTTAATAATAGTTTTGATTTTATTTTAGGTAATGCGTACTTCTTGCTTGTGTTGATGTGGCATGTTATGGGCCTTTTCGTCCGCTTCTCCGATGGCTTGGCTAGCACACCATGGTTTTATTATTGGGACAGATGAGATCTTGGTGCCTTTTGATTTGATATTGCTGCTCACCAGGATTGTGGCATGCTGCTGCAGCTCAGTCGATTAAGCATGTTCTTAATTAACGAACTTTGGTTCGCGAACTCTGACGATCTAGAGTTTGCGATCTCGGGCAAACCAGGTTGGTTCTTAATTGGACGATCTAAAGATACGGCGAACCTAGTTCGAAGTAGTTCACGAACCTCGGCAAACCATAGTTCGCTGTCGGAAAAGGTTCGCTCAACGTGTTGAGCAAACCAAGGCGAACCTTTTCTCTGATTGGTCAAAATTTTTAGAGCTGTTCTTAATTAGACGAACTATTGATCGGCAAACCTAGATCGGAGAAGATCGGCGATCTTTTGGTTTGTTTCTTAATTGAGGTTGAACGAACCTAGGCGAACTTCAGCAAACCAGGTTTGCCATGGTTTTCTTTCTTAACTGAAGTGCTTGATTCGGCGTACTTACTGTCTGCGAAGGTGTTCAAAATGGCTGCCGCTATGCCGCTTCGCGATTTGAACGATGTTTGTTTTTGTACTCCTTGCAGTATCGACCCCACAAACAGCGTTGCGCCTCCCACAAATCAATAAAAATAGGTCTTGTTCTTCGCACGAGTGAAATATCAGCGTTCGCCATATTTGTTTGTATCAGTGACTGTTTTCTTATCTCCAACGCAGAAGAGGGTAAAAGTTTTGACCAATCAGAGAAAAGGTTCGCCTTTGTTTGCTCAACACGCTGAGCGAACATTTTCCGACAGCGAACTATGGTTTGCCGAGGTTTGTGAACTACTTCGAACTAGGTTCGCCGTATCTTTAGATTGTCCAATTAAGAACCAACCTGGTTCGTCCGAGATCGTGAACTGTAGTTCGTCAGAGTTCGCGAACTAAAGTTTGTTTAATTAAGAACATGCTTTACCCTCTTCTGCGTTGGAGATAAAAAGATAGTCACCGATACAAACAAATATGGCGGACGGCGATATTTCACTCGTTTAAGCAAGAGGCATAGATCCTCATGAGCCCACGCAACTGCTGGGGCTCAAGAGGATCTATGCCTCTTGCAGACAGATCGTGGTAGTCTAGGGGTTTACACCTGACAGGAAAGGAAGGCTCCTTCATAAGAAGAAAATACATTGAGAGATGTCAGTAAGTTGCGCAGATCTTCGTGTGCACCCCGCAAAACGTTGAAGGGGAGGGGGAGGGGAGGGGTAGGTGGGGGGGGGGGGGGGCTTATGATGATCTATGGCTACTGCAAATAGATCGCATACGCTGTAAGACTTATTGTGTAGATTCACTTACGTCTGTTCGTGTAGGAACAGTTGTGCGTAGCTGCAGAAGAATAGAAACCTCTTTGATAAATTGAAATGTTTGGCATCTGATATAATCTCTTGTTTGAGAAACATTTCAACATATTTCTCCAGAGAAATCTGATATATAATAAATCCAGAGAGGTAGAAAAACAACTGAGTTTTTAAAAAAAAACGTCAATACTTTGATATTTGATTTCTTAAAATAATAATAATTCGCAAAAGATAGAAAACATTTCAGATTTTTAGAAATAATGTCAAATAATGATATTTGATTTCCTAAGCGGATAGACACATTTTAAAATGTAAGGCAAACAAAGTATGATAAGATGTAGGTTGTAGGATAGAACACATGATTAAAATGACCTTAAAATGCCCTTATATGTCCAGACCTTATAAAAACAAAGGAACAAAGATTATTTTATTGTCATATGAACACAATACGGTTCTACATGCACATGCAATAGCACAGATTATAAGACGTAAATATAAAAAGTGGATAAGTCATCATCGCTCCGCACACCGAGGATTCATTTTCTCCAAAGAAATTAACCCCTTTCCTGCCACTGGACGCATATTTGTTTCTGAAATCTTTGTTCACTCAACGACCAAAAGACACAGCGCCCGAGGAACATAGATACAATTTGATCTCAGCAAGAGACTTAGATCCTCATGAGCCCCCGCGATAGCGGGGGCTCATGTGGATCTATGTCTCTTGCAGCTGGATCGCGTTATCCTTTTCTCAGCGGTAAAGAGGTTAATTGTTTCCAGATTCCCATGTCCATACGCTGAAAAAAAAAAAGTGAATCTCTTTCTTAGTAATGGAGTTTCATTCAAATGAAGACTTACAAGTTGCCAGTATTTTACATAAAAATACATATTTCCACAAACACTGGTTCGCAATGTCAGGCTATCTTCGGCCGCAAGTACTCATAATTACCAATTACAAATAATATTACCTAACCACAACTTCCTTTCCAGAGGGGCTACCAAGTAGGGAGGCGTCGATCCTCAAGCGCCCTGGCATCCTTCTGGAGCCCATGCGGATATATCTCTCTTGCTCGTTCCATTAACCCTTATCATTCGGAATACACCAGTGTGAAAAATTAGTCTGACTGAAACAGTTCAAGGGTAGTGCCAGAATAGCTTGACGCCTTAGGCACCAAGCTATTCTGGCACCTCCCTTAAACTAAAGCCATTGGTCTATATCCTTATCTGTAAGTACTCTACATTTAGCTTGCGTGTGGCAGTGTACAAATTTGAAGTTTGTAGCCTCAGTATGATATGGGTTAACTTTATCACTGCCAGCGGACCCAGACTGTGTTTTTGAAATCGTAAATTCCACGTCAACCATCATCGTCATCGAAACCTGGCTACAAAGCGGTTTTAGCAAGAGGCGTAATAAGTCGTGATTCCCCGCGACTGCGGTTGCTCATGAGGCTCTACACCTCTTGCATAATAATAATAATAATAATAATAATAATAATACCGTTATTATATAGGCGCTTTTTCTCAATTTTGGGGAAATCGACTCAAAGCGCCGCGCCTGAAACCCAACACACACACTCACGAAACAGACACGGATTTACGCCATTTAAGACAAACACAGTACAAGACAAACGAAGGGCCAGTCAGCTACTGAAGTTACAGAGATTTTTGATCGCTTGTATTTGAAATTTGTAAAGTGGCCTGAGACCGGTACCAAAGTGTGGGGGGGGGGGGGGGGGGTGGAAGAACCGGAGTACCCGGAGAAAGAACCCCCGACGGTCCGCCCGAATTAACGGTGACACTTACCAGAGGAGAAAAGTCCAACGCCGGAACCCGGTATCGAACCGCTCACCTTTGGAATTGGTGGCAGGCGCCTTAACCACTGCGCCACGGACCGCCCCGCATTTGGGTGGTGTTCCATTTTTCTCGTCAGTGAAGGGGTTAAGGTGTTCACACCTTGACTATTACAAGGAAGCTGTACTTCATTTTCATTGGATGCCAGATATTCTGCAGGCGGCTGATATTGGTCATAACAACATCCATACGCGTATTGTTTTCAGGTTGGACACTTCCTTATAGCTGATGGCAATTTTATGTTTAAAAAAAAAAAAAGATTTACGTGTCGAACTTTGTTAATCTGCTACAGGCATAGATCCTTATCACCACCCGCAATGCGGGGGCTCATAAAGATTTATGCCTCTTGTCAGCGGACATAACTGAATTATACTGGGATTCCTCCAAGTAGAGTGGTTGCTGTGCTTTCATTTGACAATTGACACTTAAAAGAATTTGATCCAGGAAACAAGGGATCAAGTGTCATGTGGCTGACATTAACCTGTGCCAACTACCCAGTAAGCAAAGACCCTTGGGCCCGCGACGGCCGCAGAGCGCCTGCGCACAGCTGTGGGCGGCCGGCCTGCTGCGGCCATCGTGGGCCCGAACACGTTTTGCTACTGGATTAAAGTGCTTCTTTTTTAGCCTGCTTCCTCATGGAAATATTCTCCCTCTCTCTCTTTAGCTCTCGCTCTCAGGCACGCACATGTGCACGCACACACTCACTCACACACACACACACACACACACACACACACACACACACACACACACACACACACACACACACACACACACACACACACACACACACACGCACACACACGCGCACGCACGCACAAATACACACACACACACACACACACACACACACACACACACACACACACACACACACACACACACACACGAAAGAAATACATTTAAATCACGCCATCAAGAAATCCTCTCCCAGTCCCAGGAAATAAATCGCGCCTTTGTGAAAAAAAATTGAGATGACCATAATTATGTGCTTGCAAAAATAGTCCATTTCTGAAATTGTTCATTAGTGGAAGCCTTGGCGACCTACCTCTTGGAGGTCTAGACGTTCAATTGTCTTTCCACAGCTTGCTATTTTCGTAACTGACAAATTCAATAACGATGAATCAGAGGGGTCGAAGCCCGTCCCCCCTGGGTCACTAGTTGTAACGCTTTGTATGTGACCCTCCCCCCTTCCCCCTTCCCCAACCCCCTCTAAGAACCGCAATAGCAAAACGTTTTCGGGCCCACGACGGCTGCAGTGGGCCCGCGCACGGCCGTTTGCATGCCCACTGCTGCCGTCGTGGGCCCGAGGACCTTTTGCTTACTGGGAGGTATCACGCAGTACAGCCCCAGATGCTCATAGAACGCAGATTAGAAATATACTAAAACGATTCAGCGGAATCCTTTGTGCCAGTCTTCAAAAAGTAGACAGTTTTTGTGCCTTGATTTGCTGAGCAAAAGAGGAATGCCAAGCAACAGGAACCAGTGAAGCATGATTTCTGTGAACACTCAGCCCACCCCCCTCGCCCCTCTCTCTCTCCCCTCTAACCCCGATGGAAGGAAGGTGCTACCTCGGCACCCCCATCCCAACCCTTCCTTCCTTGTGTTGGACAAAACCATGTGTTACATTTAAAACTTTCAACAAGAAAATTGAGCTAACGGAGCAAAACCGCAAAATTTGTTTCACATTTCCCGTAGTTAAAGGCCGCAAGAAGTATATTTAAAAGAAAGAGCAGATAAAATTGAATCGTTTTCTGCGATTTAGAAAATTGTACCGCTTCATGGGTCTTAGCTTAATGTTCACAGTATTTTTTGCTTGTTTGTTCTCAAAGCAAAGCAATTATTTCGTTATCTCAATTTCTCTCTTCTCCGCACTTTATCTCCCCTCACCCCTCACCCACCCCCCCACCCCCCACCTCCAATGCACCTCTCTCTCTATCTCTCAAACTGTGTGGCTCGGTGGTAGAGCTTTCGACTCTCGTCCGATCGGTCCTGGGTTCGAATCCAGCTGGGGCCAAAATTTGTTCAGACCCTATTTCGGTGCCTTCGTGGTGGACAAAACACGCTAAGCCCTAAACGTTTAGTTTGTTTGTCTCTCTAACTCGCTCTTGTTCTCCGTGCCACCGTGAACTGGTCTAGCACGGAACGAAAATTTCTATCCATCAATTCTCACAAAGCAGATGGGCGTGGCTAGCGCTGGTATCTGTCTATTCGCCTTTCTTGAGAAAAAGATTGAATGTAAACGCGCGTGTGAATGCATTCAAGGTCTGCAGCCTAATGAGTCGTATTCCACCATTTCTTGTTGTTTGGGGAGAACGTCTGTTTCAACATTTGCAATTATTATTTTCATAACCCTAACAAGTCCTTGTTGATCTGACTCCTGCGGCTGGCGCGTGGAGAGTTTAATATCATTTAACCCTTTTCACCCTGATACATTATTGCTTGAAATACATTTGACTATGATAGTTCAAGGGTGGTGCCAGAATAGCTTGGCGCCTGATGCGCCAAGCTATTCCGGCACCACCCTTGAACTGTCATAGTCGAGCTGTCTCGTAATATGTAGTGTAGCATTTCTAGGACAAAAAGCAAATTAAAAGCACTCTACTCACAAACCAGATAGGTGAGGCTAGCGCTGGCAGAATTGTCAGTACTCAAACCAAGGGGAATCACAGCGCTGGACAGACAACAGTTAGATCCCCTGCCCCCGCCTATCAGGCACCCAATCGCCAGCCCACAGAGAAATACGCAGGTATAGAATAAGACAATCATTTCCATTCCTAAATAAGAATGGATCAGGTCTCTTATATAACCCATGTCTTTCTCCGGAACTTAGGAAGTAGGCAGGAGAAACATACATACACAAACATGAAGGTGCGCTACTATATGTGGTCGGGTAAATACCCTGATTTCCCACAGTAGATGCACAGAACATTACACAACAATGTAACGATACAAATTTTGCCTCGAGTTATACATGATACTCACAAACCAGATAGGTGAGGCTAGCGCTGGCAGAATTGTCAGTACTCAAACCAAGGGGAATCACAGCGCTGGACAGACAACAGTTAGATCCCCTGCCCCCGCCTATCAGGCACCCAATCGCCAGCCCACAGAGAAATACGCAGGTATAGAATAAGACAATCATTTCCATTCCTAAATAAGAATGGATCAGGTCTCTTATATAACCCATGTCTTTCTCCGGAACTTAGGAAGTAGGCAGGAGAAACATACATACACAAACATGAAGGTGCGCTACTATATGTGGTCGGGTAAATACCCTGATTTCCCACAGTAGATGCACAGAACATTACACAACAATGTAACGATACAAATTTTGCCTCGAGTTATACATGATACTCACAAACCAGATAGGTGAGGCTAGCGCTGGCAGAATTGTCAGTACTCAAACCAAGGGGAATCACAGCGCTGGACAGACAACAGTTAGATCCCCTGCCCCCGCCTATCAGGCACCCAATCGCCAGCCCACAGAGAAATACGCAGGTATAGAATAAGACAATCATTTCCATTCCTAAATAAGAATGGATCAGGTCTCTTATATAACCCATGTCTTTCTCCGGAACTTAGGAAGTAGGCAGGAGAAACATACATACACAAACATGAAGGTGCGCTACTATATGTGGTCGGGTAAATACCCTGATTTCCCACAGTAGATGCACAGAACATTACACAACAATGTAACGATACAAATTTTGCCTCGAGTTATACATGATACTCACAAACCAGATAGGTGAGGCTAGCGCTGGCAGAATTGTCAGTACTCAAACCAAGTTAAAATCAGCCTCTGGATGCACTGGCTTAACCTACTCAGCCATGCATCATTAAAAAGAGATACAGAAAGACACATTAGTTAAAAAGTTAAACGTTCAGGGTTTAGATAACGTCTTTGTTTTCATCCCTTCGTTACACACCCACTAACTTTAGCGCAAAAAGTACCCGGCGACCTGGCTACAAAAACCCTTAAATCAATCCAGACCAAAAAGGTGACTGCCAAGCGTGTAATATGCAAAGAAGTACCCAACGGAGAAAGAAACACGCTTAGAAAAGACGGGTACAACACAATTTATTAATATTTCGGGTAAATACCCTTTGTCAAAATAGACAAACAAACAAACAGAGAGATTAGCCGCTACTTATCTTCATTGGCAGAAAGAATGTGGCAACTCATTCATGAGTTTCCACATTCTTTCTGCCAATGAAGAAAGAGCAGATAAAATTGAATCGTTTTGAATTGCGATTTAGAAAATCATTGAAGATAAGTAGCGGCTAATCTCTCTGTTTGTTTGTTTGTCTATTTTGACAAAGGGTATTTACCCGAAATATTAATAAATTGTGTTGTACCCGTCTTTTCTAAGCGTGTTTCTTTCTCCGTTGGGTACTTCTTTACAAAAACCCTTGTACCGACTAATGGCGGACTTCTTGTAGTCCTCTTTGTGAACTGGTCATTGTTCCATGAGCACCAAAACTTTCTAAAGTATAAAGTTACGTAGCGTTCTTCGAAACGATAGGCACACGCCTGAAGTTGTTTGCAGAACACATTTGCAGCAATTTTGTGAAACAGACCACTAAAAAAAGAATCTTTGCAGAATCGAAAGCACATGAACGTGCTATGCGACTGTTTTACTGAAGAATGCTGAAGTCTTTTGAGGCAAAAAAATACTCTCCTCTTCGTCCTTGCTACACACTACAAAACAAAATAACGTACATAAAATCACTCTCCTACTCACACACACACACACGCGCCCGTGTGCAATTGCCGCGTGCACAGGTTTGTGCCAGATTAGCTTGTAGCCTACAGGCGCCAAACCAAGCCTGCACAACCCTCCACACACACACACACACACACACACACACACACACACACACACACACACACACACACACACACACACACACACACACACACACACAACAAACAAACAACACAAACACACACATTTATCATGTACACATACATTGCTATCACTTAAAACTATACTACAGCAAATGTAAAGAGCATAACGGACTTTGTACATGAAACCGCTATCATTGTTCTCGTCATGAAAATCAACACGGCTCGCTCCAACAAACACACATACAACACACACACACACACACACACACACACACACACACACACACACACACACACACACACACACACACACACACACACACACACACACACACACGCACGCACGCACGCACGCACACATACACACACACGCACACACACAGACAAACACACACACATGCGATAGCCTCCCCGCGCCATAACCGCGCACAGCTAGCTGCTATAGTCTGCAGTAAAAGTAATCTTACAGTGACCCCGCAACCATCGGCGCGCGTGGGTCGACGCGAAGAAACTATAGCACTGCCACGCGGCGCGAGCGTTTATGTCTCAACTGTGTCTATCGACGGCATCTCGTCTGGCCAGCCGAGTCCATGGCGTCATGGATATTACATAATGCGGCTTGCTGGAATGCCAGCGGTATATTACACGCGTTTATAAATGTTACACTGAACAGAATGCAGACTGTCCGTGAAATGCCGTACAAGGCATTTAATAATAATAATAATAATAATAATAATAATAATACATAGTTTTTATATAGCGCCCTTCCCCACGAACAGCAAGCTCGGAGCGCTTTACAGCACAAAAAAAATATTAAAAAGGAGAAAAATTAGAACGCACTCACTCTTTAAATAAACATCTGCTCGCACCATGTAGGCGCATTCCTAACACGAAACACACACACACACACACACACACACACACACACACACACACACACACACACACACACACACACACACACACACACACACACACACACACACACACACTACACACACACACACACACACACACAGCCTATCAACATGGGGAAACAACCAACATTTCCAGGCAGCACATCCAGACTAAGCTAATCTTGATATGCTACCTGGAAAAGATGGGTCTTCAAATTTGTTTTGAAGGTCAACAGGGTAGGGGAAAGACGGACATGCAGTGGAAGTGAGTTCCAGACGTGAGGGGCCTGATAACTGAAAGAACGGGCACCAGCAGTTTTTAGGCTGACTCTGGGCTGAACAAGCAGTTTTTGTGAGCTTGAGCGTAGACTTCTACTAGGATTGTGTGAGGCAAGGGAAGAAGACAGATATGCAGGAAGCGTATTGTCATAGTATAGTGTTTGTATGCCAAAGTGGCCAGCTTGTACTCTATTCTATGTTTGACAGGTAGCCAGTGGAGATGCTTTAGCAGTGGTGTGACATGATCAGTACGTTTTTTGCGAAGGACTAACCGGGCTGCATTATTCTGGATACGCTGAATGCGAGTGAGTTGATCAGATGAGATACCAGCAAGGAGGGAATTACAGTAATCTAGACGGGACAGAATGCGAGAGCATACGAGCTGGGCAGTAGCCTTTTCTGTCAAAAAGCATCTGATCATGCCTATTCTGCGGAGCTCCAGGTAGGCAGTGCGGCAAAGATGGCTAACCTGTTTTTCCATCGATAAACTTGAATCCAGGAATACACCCAGATTTTTTACATAGGATTTGAAAGAAATGTCTTGGCCACCTATGGAAATATGATCACAGCTGGAGGCGGATGTTCTAGCTCGAGTACCAACACGCATGCTCTCTGTTTTATCATCATTTAACTTGAGTCTGTTGCAAGTCATCCAGTCTTTGACTTCAACTATACACTTCTCCACATTGGAGACAATGGTCTGCAGTTTACCAGGATGGTCAGACTTAGAGATCTGAGTGTCATCAGCATACTTGTGATACTCACAGCTATTCTGGCTGATGATTCGGGAAACTGGTTTAGTGTACAGAGAGAACAGCAGAGGACCCAAAACTGACCCCTGTGGGACACCATACTTCAAAAGCACAGGCTGAGACATGATCCCATTCACACATACAGACTGATATCTTTCAAAAAGGTAAGACCTGAGCCATGACAGCGCTGGACCTGAAATACCAAAAGACACGCGTAGGCGTTCTAAAAGAATCCCATGATCCAGCGTGTCAAACGCCGCAGACAGGTCTAATAATGATAGCAAAGAGACATGTCCGACGTCAGCATGTGTAAGCAGGCTATTGGTAATGTGAAGCAATGCTGTCTCAGTACTGTGATTTCTTCGATATGCAGACTGATACAGTTCAAGTAAATCATTACTACTGAGATGTGCCATGAGCTGACTCAGCACAACTTTCTCCAGAATCTTGGAAAGAAAGGGAAGATTAGACACTGGTCTATAATTTTTCAGCAAGTTTGCATCCATCCCTGCCTTCTTCAACAATGGAATTACCACAGCCTGCTTAAAATGCCGAGGCACAGACCCTGACTCCAGAGACAAGTTAATAATTCTGGTTATCACACTGACAAGCTCATCAGGGCATAGCTTGAGTATAGAGGTGGGAATGGGGTCAAGGGAACAAGATTTGGTGGGTGAGGAAATAATTAGTTTCTTTACAGTCTCTTCTGTGACAGCAGTAAACTCATGTAACACAGGCCCGTCATATGGTAAATAGGACACAGCATCAGAACAGTTGTCCAGTTCCTGACGGATCGTGCATATCTTAGAATCAAAATACTGACAAAACTTATCAGGTAAATCATTCATAGGAATGGTATTCGGGAGTACAGGTTCATTTTTCTTTCCAAGAAGTTCATTTGTAAGGCCAAACAGCTGACGACTAGATATGCAGTCTTCAAGTTTGGCACAAACAAAGTCTTTCTTAGCTGCACGCTGTGAGGACTTCAGTGCAGCACGCTGCTTCACAAACATGTCTCTATGTACTGTAAGACCACTACACCTCCACAGTCTCTCTGTGCTTCGAAGCTCACGCTTGGCATCTTTCAGCTCTTTCGTTAGCCAAGGGACCGGGGGACGTGAGGTTACGCGTCTGGTGGTGAGTGGCGCATGCTTGTTGAGAATGTCAGAGAGTGTACAGTTGTAACGAGTGTCCAGCAGTTCATGTACTGTACAGTCTGTCAATACGCCGTCACAAGCCACCTTTACATCGGAGCTGAAAACATCTATGTCAATGCGACGAATGTTTCTGGAAGTGATCGAGCGTTTTGTGGAACGAGGCCGAGACGCAAGCACATGAAAGAAAACACTTGCATGATCCGACAACAGCGAATCACACACCTGAACGTCCTGAACAAGAGAGGAACTCTCCCCTGTGATTGGAAGGTCCAGGGTGTGACCACGTCTGTGAGTCGGCCCCTGCACATGCTGACGCAAGCTAGGTCAGACAGAAGTGAACGCAGACGAAGTGCATCAGGATCAGATGGAACTTCAAAATGAAAATTAAAGTCTCCAACCATAACTAATTCGTGTCTGCTGCTGGAGGTACTGTCCACATAATCTTGGAATTCACTGAAAAATTCGCTAGTGGTTAGTTGATTTTGTCTGCTAGGAGGCGGTCGGTATACTACAGTCAAAGTAACTGAGATGTCACTGATGATACTAACTTCAACAGCTTCAAAAGAGTTAAAGGGCAAGCGTTTGAAATTGGTACAGTTTTCTAATGACTTCCTGACCAGTACTGCTATGCCACCCCCTCGTCGCCCAACGCGAGGGAAAGACTTCAGAAAATATCCTGGAGGGGTCAACTCGGCTATGTATGGTTCGTCACCCTCATCTTGAAGCCACGTTTCAGCCAGCAACAAGAAGTCTAGCTGATGATCAGTGATGTAATCACTTATCTCACTAGTTTTGTTCCTGCAAGACTGAGTGTTCAAGAAGGCCAATGACAGCCTGTTCTTGTCCGATCTCTGCACAGGTGAAGAACAGTCACAGACATCTGTACTGATAGGGACATAAATCAGGTTACCTGAGTCTCTTGACCATCCATAATGCGTGCCTGCCTTACGTGAAGATGCGCAGGTTTGCGATGATGTTCGAGTCCCTAGGAACTGGCTGACATGGGTAGTCCCGGGGGGTGGGGCAGAGTGGACAACCCGAGGGGTGATGATAACTGGTATGGGGCGTCCTCGCT
>BTPG01000002.1:295922713-295967713 GCA_036245525.1 Semisulcospira habei | reverse complement strand
TCTTATTAGGAGAAAATGTTTTTCTCTCCCCCCCCCCCCCCCAAAAAAAAAAAAAAAAAAAAAACCCAAAACAAAACAAAACAAAACAAACACAAAAACATGAGAAGGAACCCGACAAATACTTAAACCTATCATCGGTGAACATTTTCAGTTGCGGTATCGGAGTAAAATCTTGATTAAATCATTCGCGGCCAGCCGCACCCGGATGCGCGGCTTATGCCGCGCATGCAGATGCGGTTGGCGCGAATGAGTTAACATTGGGCTGTATGTGGGAGAGGGGCTGTTGGGGGTGGGGTGGGGGTGCGAGACCAATGGGGGTGTGTGTGGGGAGGTGGGTGGGTGGGGGGGGGGTTGGTGGGGGGGGGGGGGGTTGGGGTTGGGTGAGTGGTGTGTGTGGGAAGGGCCGGGGGAAATACTTAGTGTTTTTTTCCCCAAAGATTTTATTTCCTTTCTCCACTATTGAGGTATGGAGGAAATATCAATCAAAAGATTGATGCATAAGTACTCGCTGATACATAATGTCACAAATATTCTTTGTAAAATGGTCGTTACTAAACAGTTAAGACAACTTTACAAATAATAGAGAACACGTGAAGACAGCTAGGACTGAAAGTGCAAACGCAATGTACTAGTTAATATATGGAGTAGCTTATTTAACTTTAAGACTTTTAACAAATCTTGCAAGAGTTTTTCTACACGTTGAAGACAATAAATTATATATAATGGACAAGTGTCATGTGAGACCATTTCTCCATATGAAGTACTGACGCCAGCTGAAGTTTTATTGACGCCAGCCGCTGTTTTGATTTAGTTGCATGCGGAGGGGGGGGGGCGCTAATTATAAATAAAAATAAAAGTAAAAATAAAAGGAATGCATTCTGTTCATTTGCTGTGTTGTATCTTCTGACATTGTCCTCCTTTAGCGGAACAACGTAGGCTGCATTGTCAGTTGTGTTATTTGTGAGATTGAATACTGTTCGCGTCTTATTTACTGTCAGACTTGATTTTCTAGTCAGTTTCAGGTCGGCCTAGACAGAACTTCAGTGCCTATTGCTTGCCAAAAACAAAAGTTGCGCATGATTAGAAGTTGAACTGATTTATTTCCTATAACTTCTGTGTTCGTGCCTCTGTGTCTAAGTTTATTTTTGAATGAGTGAATATTCTGTCACGCTTTAAAAATTAAAACACTTTACTCTATCGGTGAATCATCTCCAAGAGGCATAGATTCTCATGCACCTGGAGGGCGCATGAGGATCTATTCCTCCTGGAGATGCGCGCATGCTTGTGAGAGAGAGACGCGCGCGCGAGAGAGAATGACGTCATATTTTTATTATGTCAGTGTCTGCGTGGTGACGGAGTTGCCTCTTTTACGTCACCACCACCGCGACTTTCTCTAGAAGCACAGTTTTTTCAGTGTTTTAATTCTTTTCTAAAAAGAATTAATTTTTACTAAAGAATTTGAAAGGATACAAAGCGGGCTAACGAACTCATCCAATGTCTTTCTCCAAACTAGTTATATGCAAAGGTTCACGTAAATATGACAAAAATTACGGTCTCTAATCTGGTACAGCCGACTTCCTATAAACGGTTATTTTATGTCTTCAATGAGACATTCAATTACAATATGCTCGGAGGTTTTCTTAGCCACCCACTTAAGAAAGTATTTCGCCAAGTTGCAAGCTTGTGCGGGCAGAAATATCGGAGATTCTCTTGTTTACATACATACGCACACACATACGCACTAACATACATACGCACATACGGCGCTTCGGGCCAAGTGTACGTTCAGCAGCGAGGTTAGCGTAACTAGGCATGACATAATTTTTATCTTGTTACTTCAGTTGTGAGAGGTTTAGCCTGCCCGCCTTTGACATCATGGACATGTTATTGAATTCGCCCCACCGCGACCCGTCCTAAAAAGTCCCTACTATAAATAGAATGGACTTAACTCATTCTATCCCAACACCGAAATCCTTAAATTTTGCCGTTGTCCTCTGAAGACTGCATTGCAGTGCAGGACACAGATCGACCATGATAGTTCAAGGGTGATGCCAGAATAGCTTGGCGCCCATAGGCGCCAAGCTATTCTGGCATCACCCTTGAACTATCATGGTCGATCTTTATCTTTCTGTGGTGTGTCTGGGGTAGAAAGAGTTAAAATGTACGTACAGTTGCAGTGAAGAGGGCAACACCATCTGTAAAAAGTGCGCATCAACAAAACAAACAAAATAAAATAAAAGCTTTAATAAACAAATCGACACTTCAAACCGATAGAGTTTGTGACAACGAAGAAAAAAATGAAGAAAGTGCGTGTTGCGCTTTTGCGATGGAGAAGTTTATCTTTCTTCAACAAATTGCATTTAAACTGGAAAAAGCAAGGTTTTGTAAAACTCGAAAGAAGTCGGATGGGGCCCAGTGTTCAACAAATTAAATCGCGAGAGATTTTTCCATCTTCAGGGATACAGATTCGCAGGAACCTTTACAGTCGCTGGGGCTCATTAGAATCCACTCGTCTTGCTGACCAAAACTGGTTACAGCTCTGCCTCAAAATGAGAGTGTTCGTTATTTGGGCGTTCAGTAGAGCATACGACTTAGAGCTGTAAGGCGAAAAGGGAACATCAGTTTCACCCCATTACCCTACGTTAAAAAAAAATCTTTTCAAGTGCGTGTATGTTGTGTGTGTGTCAGTGTGTGTGTGTGTGTGTGTGTGTGTGTGTGTGTGTGTGTGTGTTCGTGCGCGAGCGTGCGTGCATGTGTGCGCGCGCGTGCACGCTCAGCAGTGTAAGCGAATTCAAACAAGAGAGGCTTGCAAGGGAAATAAATTGCGTTTGTCTCGGATGAAAGATTACAGTAACCCTTTGACTGTCGGTAGAGTTTTTTGTCGAGGGGATTCCTGCAGGAATCACCTTCGCCGAACAGCGCTACCGACAGCCGAAGGGTTAAGCCAACAAACATTTCCCTGAACGCATCACTGAATAGGTCGTGGGAGTTTCTTGCAGACGCCCAAATGGCGTTTACCTTTTAGGCAACCCATGAGATTGTCTTGGCACATTAACTCACATTTGTCCAGTCTGGTATTCCCAGCGCCGCCGCTCTCCGCCTCGTTAGGCAGATATTTCACTTCTTGAACCTCTGGTAGACGCGCTACGTACAGTACAGACAATGCGGTGTAGATTATATCTGATTAAACGTTGACTTTTGAATGACTGTTTTGACGTAAAAAAAAAAAAAATTCATGTTGCTGGTCTGTGATTTTGGACCTTACAGCTCTTAGCCCTAAGGTCCAAACAGACCAACACACGTTATGTCATCTCACGGCTTTTAGCGACAACAGACCAGAACAACAGTTGATATTTATGCATCGAATCGTCTGCGTTGGGTTACTTCTCGGGTTACATCGTGGTATTGTAGTCCGAAGAAGATGATTATCAGACCGACGCGCTGAAGCCTCGAATGTTTGTCTGACGTGAGGAGTATAACGCCAAATATTTCTGACGTCAGACTGTATTTTCTGGGAAATACACAAGGGACGCGACTCTTTGTGAATAGGTTACCATGCCCTTCGCGCAAACACGCTTGATTTTTGCCGCTGGAATTTCAAACGTTTACCAGCGGTGCTACTTCTAAGCTGCCAGTGACAATATCACAATCAGTAGCAATCAAGTGCGGCCTTTTCTCACTGGGTTCAAGTGATAGAACTTCTAAATTTTGCGTGCAGGACTGTGTGGCAAGCGACTGGATATACGGTAGGTCTGACTTCGTACATGACGCATGTATTGTTGGCATCTTTCGCCATTCAGTACTGAGCTTATACAAGGATTCAACAATGACTCAATCTTTTCAAGAAAACCTGAAATGTCATAGATCTGTCACATTTTCTTTATTCTGCTTTCTCTCTTACTGCACAAGTGGCAACAGTCTGCTTTCTAAACAGTATTGACATGGAGCACAATGGAAAGTTTCGAGCTGTCTCAGTTCAGAGTTTGAATTGCGACACATTTGTGTAACACGTGTGTAGTGTGCCCACCGCTTGAGTCATGCCAAAATAAGGTACATTTCTTGTAATTCCTTATCGTCTACCACCATTTGTTCTTTGTATTTCCGGTTATTTATGATGTAAGGTGCCGGACAGCCCTGAGCTAAGCGTTCAGACGAAAGACATAGGACAGATTCGTGCGCGACACTAGAATTGCGGATTGGCCAGCTGATTAAAAATTACAGGTACGGCAATGGTTCTAGGAGGTAGGCATTGGTGCATTGAACCCCCTGCGATTTTCAGACGCTGACCAATCACAGTGTCAGAATATGGAGTGACTGAACGACAATACTTATTATCTTCTTATTATTCAATTGCGCGTATCGCATCAGACACTCGCTTCGCTATTACATTGGAGAAAAAATGATACAACTCCCGATACCTTACTGGCTTAATGAGCCCTAGGATGTCTAAAAACAGTAATTTCATTTTTTATGGAAAGCGATATTCAATGTTGCAGTGTTGCAGTCAAAATTTCGCGTTTCACTAAAACGAAATAACTATCTTCATTAACTCTTTCTACCCCAGACACACCACAGCAAGAAAAGGATCGACCATGATAGTTCAAGGGTGATGCCAGAATAGCTTGGCGCCTATGGGCGCCAAGCTATTCTGGCATCACCCTTGAACTATCATGGTCGATCTGTGTCGTGCACTGCTAATGCAGTCTTCAGAGGACAACGGCAAAATTTGGGGATTTCGGTGATGGGGTAGAATGAGTTAAGGGTAGTGCCAAATTACCTTTTCTTACCTGTTTTTAACCCGTTCAGTGACAGTTGACGCAGACTGTGTTTCTGCATTCTGTGTTAACCCATTTAACCCCAACGCCCTACAACAGGAGACGGATTGACCGTGATAATTCAAGGGTATAATGCAGCGACCGCCAAGGGGGAAGGGGCACTCTCTACAACTAAAGTTTCAAATTGGCGGTCGCTGCGGAGTTACATCCCCTAAACGGCGCATAGCATGTTTCGGTAAGGCGCTTCACGTCTCTTTTACATGCGGCCACATTTCCTAAATTTTTTATTGTGTTTCTTGACGACTAGGTACAAGTTGCAGGAGATGGATTGACCATGATAATGCAAAGGTAGTGCCAGGTTAGCTTGGCGTATTCAGGCGCCAAGCTAATGTGGCATTATACCCTTGAATTATCACGGTCAATCCGTCTCCTGTCAGTTGTAGGGCGTTGGGGCTATGATGTTTTAGTGTGTCTTACAATAACGCTGGACACAAGGCCTGATTTTAACTTGCGAAGGTTGAATGCCGTAATGTGATTGACGTTTCTGCTCTTCTTCTCATTTGGCCGTATGAGAGTTCCGCTGACTGGCACCATGGACAGTACAAAACATCCTTTACGTGGGCAGTAGAAAACTTATGTTGCGTGGCACATGGACTGTTAAAAGAAGGGTAGAAAAGTCTTAGTCGTGGCAAGGCAACACTGAAAATCCGTCGTATCAGCAAAGATTAGCAATCAAAACCCTATCTAGATTATATCACTTTAAGCCCTACGTGCGTAATTCCACAACATTTTTAAGTTGTCTCCTAAAGACTACACTACGGTTCAGGAGATAGTTCGACCATGATAGTTCAAGGGTGGTGCGCTATAAGGCGCCAAGCTATCATATCCTGGCACCACCTTTGAACTATCACTGTCGATCTATATCTTGTTGTAATGTGTCGGGGATGAATGGGTTAAACGTAAATATCCAAAAAGGGCCTTTAACCCGTTTAGTCTTGACATACTACAACGACATATGGATCGATCGTGATGGTTCAAGGCGCCACGCTATTCTTGCACCACCTTTAAACTATCAAGGTCGATCTGTCTCATGAGAACTGTAAAAAGTAGTTTCCAGAGGTCAACTCTTCATTTGAGAGAAATGTTGCTCTCAGCGCTCACTGTGTTAACAAAATAATCCCTCTCACCAATAGTTAAGGAGATGCTATTTGTTTTGAAAACCCGGTATTAGAGGTTTTTGCAGATTAGCCAGCTGCTGACGTCTTAGCTGTAATGCAAGTTAATATTTATGTCCGTGAACAAATCTTTGTCTGGCACCGTCCAGGCAGCCCTTATAACTTAGCAGTTTTAGATTGGATCTGAATGCATCTCTAGGGATCCACACAGCCGTCTGCTCAAACCCCAGAAAATGCTCTCAATTTGAGGTATACAGCAGGAGTACATCATGTTCAGTATTATATATAGAAAGCATAGATTCTCATGACTACACATGAGCGCATAAACTACGTGTCGACAAATAGAGAAGAATAGATAAATTAATAATGGATTCTGCGAGCTGCAGCCTGCGTCCCCCAACTGATGGATCGACAGTTCAATGTAGTAACCCACTTTGCAAAAGACCCTCGGGCCGACGTAGGCCTAAGAACCTTTGTTTGCTAGGAGCTGGAAAGGCCTAAACATTCGCAGTCGCACCATGCAAGCTTTTGTCAGGCCGCAGTGCTGAGCTTCGGTTTAGACTGACGTTTGACGTAAAGCATAAGATAAACATGGGTCACAGTTTTCAGTCCTGGAGACTGAATCAGCTTTTTCAAAATCTCAGAAAGCTGAATTTTTTTTTTTTTATAGTTTGGTTCAGACAGAACATAGTCCGGCACCCTGTTCCATCTGCAAGAGACATAAATTCTCATGAGCCCCAGCATTCGCAGGGGCTCATGAGAATTTATGTCTTTTACTGTCTATGGATCACGGGGCATAGTTTAGTACATTGACCATTATCCGTCATTTCATTTTTCGCACTCTCAACCAAACTCCATAGGCTAAGATGTGGGCCTATGTGCTGGATCCAACACTGCCCTTGAGTGCTAGATACGGTTCACCAATCTCTCGCGATCTACATCTGAGGAGCATTCAAGCATGAAAGTAAGACTTAACCCCTGCACTGCCAGTGGAGTCAGATTGTCTTTCAGACTCTCAACCAAACTCCATAGGCTAAGATGTGGGCCTATGTGCTGGATCCAACACTGCCCTTGAGTGCTAGATACGGTTCACCAATCTCTCGCGATCTACATCTGAGGAGCATTCAAGCATGAAAGTAAGACTTAACCCCTGCACTGCCAGTGGAGTCAGATTGTCTTTCAGAACTCTTGGTACGCAGGCAGCGCTGGTGAAAGCGTTCGAGGAGTCGTAGTTGGCTGCGGTAGAGGGCCCAGGACTCGGAACCGTACAGCAGGGTGGTGAGGACGACAGCTCTGTACACGCTGATCTTGGTGCCTTTTTTCAGCTGTTGATTGTGCCACACCCGCTTGAATAGTCGCCCGAAAGCACTGTTCGCTTTTGCCAGCCTGTTGTCCAGCTCCTTGTCCAGCTTGGCGTCTGACGTGATGATGCAGCCAAGGTAGGTAAACTGGTGTACAGACTTCAGTTTGGACTCGCCGATGGTGATGTGGGGAGGGCGATGCTCTTCCTTGGGTGCCGGCTGATGAAGGACCTCTGTCTTTTTCAGACTGACCTCAAGTCCAAAGAGCTGGGCGGCATCTGCGAAGCAGGACGTAATGCGCTGCAAGGCTCTCTCTGTGTGTGCAACGAGGGCAGCGTCATCAGCAAAGAGCAGCTCACGAATCAGTTGGTCTAGGGTTATCGTGTGGGCCTGCAGTCGTCTGAGGTTGAACAGGCTGCCATCGAGACGATACCTGATGTACACTGCGTCGTCGTCGTCGTCGTCGTCATCCTCAGCATTCACTGGAGTGACTATGTCACCAACGTCGAGGTCCTTGAACAGGCGGAAACTGTGAGCATCGAGGCTTTGCTGCTGCGGACACAGCTTCGCTGGGCGGGGCACGTCTCCAGGATGGAGGATCATCGCCTACCCAAGATCACTCTGTTCGGCGAGCTCGCCACTGGACACCGAGACAGAGGGGCACCAAAGAAGAGATACAAAGACGGTCTCAAGAAGTCACTTAGTGCCTGCCAAATCGACCACCGCCAGTGGTCTTCGCTTGCTGCGGACCGTGACACCTGGCGCTCCACCATTCACAAGGCAGCCGTCTCCTTTGAGGACTCTCGCAGAGCTAACCTTAAGGACAAGCGGCTCAGAAGAAAAAACAGAGCTGTCGTAACTCAGAACCCTGAACAGACCTTCCCCTGCAGCCACTGCGGTCGTACCTGCCTGTCCCGGATTGGCCTCCGCAGCCACGAAAATGCCTGCAGACGACGTGGGCAAGCCCTATAGAATCTTCGTTCGCGAAGTCAAGCCAAGAGACTCTCAACCAAACTCCATAGGCTAAGATGTGGGCCTATGTGCTGGATCCAACACTGCCCTTGAGTGCTAGATACGGTTCACCAATCTCTCGCGATCTACATCTGAGGAGCATTCAAGCATGAAAGTAAGACTTAACCCCTGCACTGCCAGTGGAGTCAGATTGTCTTTCAGAACTCTTGGTTAATTCAACGCTAAACCTCTTCACTGCACTCGTCAATGGACGCAGATTGTATTTCTGAACTCTTTGTCAATTCAACCTGAAACCATTCACTGCCAATGCAACCACATTGTCTTTCTGAGATCTTCGTTAAAGGCCCACTACCGCCGTAACTGTTCAAAGATACACTTATGTAGCAGATGGTTTCGAAACGCTACACACAGGTCTAGTTATAGTTCATTTAGACACAGGACAATCTAGTTCAGCACACGTCGTCTTTATATCAAGTACGCTGACAATGACTCCACTACGTTCTAGAAATGCAACGCTATCAGTGCGAGAAACAGCTAAAAATAGATTGACACGCTCAGTAACGGCAGCGCAGAATAAATAAGTGCGATTACGCGTGTGCTTTTGCTGCGTGTCCAAACTGCTGTTAAAGTTTATTATGTGTGTGGACAAGGCATAACAAGCACAAATGGGTGCTGACATGTGTCTTCAGGTTTGTACGTAATGGTACTTTAATTCAAAGCTAAACCAATGACGCATATTGTCTTTATGAAATCTTTGTAATTGTTAATTCAACGACAAAGATTCCCAGCCGTCCAAATAACATGGATACACAGTGGTGTCGGGAACAAGCATAGATCCCCATGAGCCCTCGCAACTGCAGGGGCACAAGAAGATCTGTATCTTGCAGGTAGATCGTGCTCAGCTTTTCTCAGTAGTGAAGGGGCTAAACCTACATTTTGTAAACACTTCTACAGTGGCTTTGGAAGTGACACAACTGCTGTTCTGCTCTGGTTGGAAGTATTTCCTGCCGAAGTTATTCCTCCAAGGACTGTGACAAGAAAACGCACACCATCTGCTAAAAGATAGGAAACTCTAAAAACTATGACATTTGATGGATTATCCACATTATTTTTTCTGTTGCGACAAAGCGAGGGCGTTGTGTACATTTAAAAGAAATAAAATTTCAAGTCAATCTCTTTTTCTGTATTTAATATCTGTACTTCCTTTTCAGGCCATGACATTGTTATTGATCACGAAGTGCGTCAGAAAGGTATTTACTCATTCTCTGTCGACACCCACACACACTTCACTACCGGGACAAAAAGAGAGAACAACGCTCAAATGTAAGAGGTCTAGAACATCATTAGAGTCATGAAGACTTCCAAATATTGCTTGCTGCAGTTTACATCAGTGTTTCTTGTACAGACAGAGCTGTTGGAATAGCCAGGACCCCAGTTTGAAAGGTCGTCGGGCTCACGACGGCCGCAGTGGGCCCGGGCACGGCAGTGCGCGGGCCCACTGCGGCTATCGTGAGCACGACGACGTTTTGCTACTGGGGACATCATCTTCAGATCAGAGGCAGAATTCAAAGACTCTTTCGCTGAAGGGGTTGAAACTGCTCCTGTTTTCTTCTTACCTTTTTCCTTTCTAGCGGGCTGAGATAGCATTATGCTAGCTCCGCCAGCCTTTGTGGTTCCCAAAAGTGAGAAGTTCCGGACATGAGAGGCGTCCAATTTGGCGGTCAATCATTCAGGTGCTGTCTCCTAGTGCGCGAAAGGTCATCGGGCCGACAGCCACCGCCCTTGGCCCTCGCACACCAGCGCACACCGATGTCGGCCTCACCCTGATAACCCTTCACGCAGTGGGACGCTTTTGATACCACTGTCATTTTGCTAGCATTAACCGTGTATTGTCCATCTTTGTTTCTTTCTTTTCTTATTCCTTCTTCACTTTTTAGTTTCGAGTTTTCTTCATTCACTCATTCATTCATTCTTTTTTTTTCTTCTTCTTCCTCTCTTTCTTCCTTTTTTAATTTTTAAAATTTTTTTTTACATCTATGTTTCGACACATATAGAATATGACAACTATGATTTTAATAACTGCCGAGGAATAGTGAATTCGATCCGACTGCAAGAGGTATAGATCCTCATAAGCCCCGCGAAGATATATGCCTCTTGCTGTTCCCTGGACGGTTGTGGCTTAAATTGATCGTTAAACGAGAAAAGATTTCAGAAACAAACTACGCGGCCAGCGACATTAAAGGGCTTAACCTGAGTTTTCGATAGCTTTCGTCTGACTTTCTTTTAAAAAATGGATTTTAACGTCTTGTGTCCTCCACGAAGGTGATTTCAAAGACTTGGCACGGAGTAGGGTCTGAGAAAAAACTCTCATCCCATCTGGATTGGAACCCGCGACCTTTCGGACGAGAGTCGAACGCTCTACTACCTGAGCTTCCCAGTGGTCAGTTGCATGAGTGAGCTTATCCTGCGCTAGTCCTGCTCTACTAAGCACATTGCAACTGGCCCCAGGTCCCCTGGAGGTCAGATGATTTGCAACCTATAGTGAACTAATTGGTTGAGATGACTGTCGGTCATCCCCCTTCGTTGTGCGGTTTTGTATGATTGTCAAGTGAAAAATCTTTTTTTTATTATTATTTTTTTTTTAGCTCTTTGTGGACATTGGAGTGTTTTGAATCTTGATTCTCTCTCTGGCATCATTCGTCTCTCTTAATCTTTTTATTGAGGGGCGAATCGGCGGTTTGGGGGGGTGGGGGGGGGGGGGGCGTGTTCCAGGGGTTCCGCCCCCCCCCCCTCACACACCCCAATTTTTTTTTAAATGCAATGAGGATCTATGCCTCTTGCTGAAACCCATGTTCCTTGCACGGTTGTGGCTTTTGGTCGTTGAATGAACAACATATTTTAGAGACAAAATAACGTCTTTTGTCCACTACGAAAGTGATTTCATAGACAGGGCACGAAATAGGGTCTGAACACATTTTGACCCCGGCCGGGTTCGAACCCACGACCTTGGGGACGAGAGTCGACCCAGCAAAATCACCTGAGCCACCCAGCTCGCTAGAGTGTACAATGGAAGGAATATGCCTCAGATTGCTTTACAAAGTTTAGTTCAGTTCAGTTCTGTTCAGCCAAGATGGGATCTCTGCGCTAGGAAAGGCCCATACGCGCTCCACCCCACCCATCAGAAGTCTTTCCTGAGTTGTTTTTAATATGGTAACAATACTGGTTTTGTTTACTATGGATTTCTCATGTCCTTTCAAGTCTGCCCAACGCCCACTTGCCTTTCTCTACACCTCTGCTCCGGAGGCGATAAATTGTGTGGTGGTACCTTCGGCTCTGTTCCCTGAAATGCTTTCTGAGGTTTCTCACCATCTCTGATCTACCCATCACTAGCCCCTTGCTTTACAAAAATCGCTCTGCACAGAAGGCGTTACACACTTTTTATTTTTTTTTTATCAACACGAAAGGCATCGTTCTCCAGAAACCGTTGGAAGTAGTGTCATTTGTTTTCATTCCCCCACTATTTTCTTAAAATAAATCAAGCTGAAATCGTCTGACCTGGATCACGCCATAACCAAGGTTTTAAAACCTGTGCTTATGGTCCAAGCTGATTATCTACCGTAATTTCTCTCTCGTTTGTTGTTGGGAGACGATCGTCGCAAACGAAACCTCCGTTTGGACCATAAACACAGACAACACTCTAAACATCTCCAAGAGGCATAGATCTCTGCCTTTTGAAGATGTTTGGAGTGTTGTCTTTGTTTGTAGTAGACGCTGGTTAAACGACGTGAATTCGCTCTCGTTTGTTGTTGGAGAGTCGTTCGTCTTAAACGTAACCTCACTAGTGTCTCCCAGGCTGTCGTTTCCTAATCATGTCTGCTTTCGGAAAAAAAACCTGTTTTTCGTTGTCTCTCGCACACACCTAAAACTGGCCTTTCTTCGCTAGTTTGAGTCAACGAGAGGAGAGTATACTTTGGAAAAGTTGAAAGAAATTTCAAAGAAATTCACATGTCCTCAAACTCGAACACTGTGTAGTAACCTATTCATTCTTCGCTGACAGCCCCTCGTAACTCGTTGTCTCTTTTTTTTTTACAGTTTAATCTCACGATTCACTCTGAACATTCAGCTCTGGAAAGATAAATGAACTCAACAAAACAAACATCATCAGAAACTGATTGCGAGTCACTGATCCTTATCTATCTTGGCTTCCTTAGAAAACATCAGCTTTTTAAAACCCGTTCAGTGGCACTTGACGCAGACGGTGTTTCTGTGATCTTCGTTAATTTTGCACCAAAAGAGCTGTCCCAGCAACATGGATTCAAAGTGGTGTCAGCAAGAGGCATAGACCCTCATGAGCCCCCGCAAATGCGGGGGCTTATGAGGATCTATGCCTCTTGCAGCTGTGTGGTGTTCAAATCTGAACGGGTTAAAATCGATCTCTCTCTCTCTCTCTCTCTCTTAATAATAATTCAACTATTGTGTTCGTTAATTTTTTTCACTGCATTTTTTGCTTTGTATGATGCGCTTGTTTACCTGTTTTGCTTTGTATACAGGACAGCTTGTAAGACATGCATTAAGTTGCCTTATAGCTTCATCCTGCAATAAAAGAGTCATCATCATCGTCATCATCATCATCATCACCATCATCATCAACATCGTCATCTCTTTTAGGCCGTTGTGCTTTTGTATCTGAATTTAGTGGCAATGGGTACGGTATTTTTTTTTTCATTTTTCATGTCTTTCCCTTTGGCCCACAGTTTGTCAGTTTCAAACTTTGAAAATTGTAGAATTCTGGATTCTCAGGCCTATGTGCCTTTTTTTTGGTATTGGATTTTGATGGCAATGGGTGCCTTCTGTTTTTTTTTTTTCCCTTTGGCCGACAGTTCGTCACTCAGTTTCAAACTTTGATAATTTTAGAAGTCTGGATCTTTCTGCACCTCTGCATTTTCCCAATAAAACCAAGTCCCAAGTGCGAAGCGTTCCGTTATCTTTTCATTAACACATCCAATAACTTTCTATCTGCAAGAGCCATAGATTTACATCAGCCTCTGCGACCTCAGGGGCTGATGTAAATCCATGGCTCTTGCATAAACATTGGTATGAAAACTGTACTTCTTTTGAAGGCATGTTACATAGAAACAATTAACAGCGCAAATGACAAACTAAACAGTTCATAAAACTCGTATTCCAGCTTATTGCTGATCAAGATCGGCTTCATTCGTTCCTGAAATTGCGGATGCTGTTTTACGTTCAAGAAACTAATACACAATGGCAGCCAGCAGATGCAAAGAACAGCATATAAGACCTGTGAAGAAAACGATGAAGACAGATTGGTCGGAATATTGCGAGTAATTCTCTTGCCGGTATGACTCGCCTGTTCGGCAAGAACACGCGACTGAGTGCATTCGGGACAGATCAACCATATCTGGATAATTATAGCTGAGATTAGTCGCATACAATATGTTGTCCATCCAGCCTTCATAAGGCCTCTCTCTCTCTTCTTCCTACATAACTATTCATCTGCAAGACGCATGTAGCCTAGACCTTCGCAGAGTCTTCTCTTTCGACGTTCGTATAATAATCTCCTCATCTGCAAGAAGCACAAATTCTCATGAGCCCCTGCTTTTGCAGGGTCTCATGAGAATGTATGCCTCTTGCATGGTTAGGAACGACCATCCAAATCTATTACATCTTCAGGTTGAGGGACTCGTCAAGAAACGCTGCGTCTAGTTTCAGGAATCTTTTCCATGCCAGTAACTGCCAACCAACTGTCGCTCTGCATTTGCATCAAGATTTTTGCGTGGGGCTAAAAATAGCCGTTGGATCTATGACAAACAGGTTCTGGCTATTAAAAATGACGTGCTGCTCATCTCTGACATCCAGTGTGAACAAGCTGGACTGCAGGAAGAACTTTGAGACAGAAATCAATTCGTCATCCAGCCGAATTATAAGTCCCGTGAACACAACATGACAGTCGAGCAGGCAAGGGCATACTATATAGTGCAAGTGTGATGCCAGAATAGCATGAGCCCTAGTAGTCTACGGAACAGGTTCAGTTGCATGAGTCTGCTTAAATACTGCGCACGACACTAAGCAAGGTGCTCCAACAGCCTGGTGCCCTATATTTTTTATCACCCCAAGCCTAAATAAAACAAACTTAGGGTGTGTGGCCGCCGTCTTGAAAATGACGACCATGCGTAACTGGTATTCGTTAGTTATTTGGGTTTGAGCAGGCGACTAAGGCCATCTCACCCCGGGATGGGTAAAAATCTGGTCAGCCAGACTAAAAGAAAGGTCTTAAGACATGATGTAAATATAACTTAAAAATATGTCAGGCTAAAATGTCGCACGAGTCTTTAAAAGAAACGTCTACAGACGATCCTGTTGCCTTCGATGCCCACATGCCCTGGGACCCAAATAAAAATGATGTCATAATATTCCTTCATCAAGTCCGCGTAAAGCTCTCGAATCTGCACCAGCAGGGGGTGGTCTGTTCCTGCGCCCTGAAGGGCCTGCAGGGCAGAAAGAGAGTCAGACAGAATCAGGAAGTTTCTTTCCCGAGACTGATAGGCATGCTTGAGTGCCAGCAGAATTGCCTGCAGTTTTGCACTAAATACAGAGGAATGGTCAGGGAGGCGGAACTTAAATGGGCGTCTAGGACGATGGCGAGAAGACACTGCAAACGCAGCCACTCTCCCATCCTCACACTTGGACCCATCCGTATAAATACGACAAAAGCCAGGAAAACTTGAAAGGAGTTCATTGAGGCTCTGTTGGTATATGGCTGGTGGAGTACAGTCCTTCTTGTGAACTGGTATTCGTGTAAGCATTAGCAGTCATATTCTACTATAATCAAGCTATTAAAAAGCGAAAACTAAATGTTTCTAATTTCAAAAGCACACACTTAGCTGCGGTTAAAAAGTAATGGTGGTAATACGGTCGTTCAAAAGATGACGTCATTACCGATTTTTTTAATGGTTCCAGGACAAAATCTCAATAGGATCCTACTGGTTTTATCTGGTAGGGTATTGTTACGTGGTAGTGGTTGTCGTAGTATGATACAATCAGACCAGACGGACGCACGTAGGGTTCTTGTGTAGTGTCGCCTCACCCCAGCCTTCGACACCAAAATCTGTAGCGTCGCTGACCGTGTGAAAGGTTTGTGTGACCGGTGAATGTGTGTAACGCACGCAGACTCGCCCCCAGTCGCACGTACAGACTCTCGCACAACAGACGCATACACCGCCACTGACTCAGACGGGCGCATTCATGCGGTAAAACTCAACACATGGGCTCTCTTTTTAACGTAACTTTTATACAAGATAAACAATAAAAGAAGAACGCTCACAAACTATCACAACTATATACACCACTCCTTTCCCACTATCACGTCTTAACACCACACTCCACATACACACAATATCACTGCCAGGCTAGGTATTAGTCTCTCACTATCCAACCTGTTTGTTGTCCTCGCCTGGTTACGTTAGTCCTTTCACGTCTAGGCGTGCAAGTCCTTCCTCGTATGCTCCCGAGTCGTCCCATCTCTCGTACCGTAGACGTCCTCGTAGCTCGTACCGTATCTTCGCTGTGACCCAAGTGTCTCGGCACCGGTCGCTCCCCGAGTGAAAAGCTGGAGAGATAACCCCGCATTAGGTCCTGGTGACTGACGTCTCGGCGTCCGTCGCTCTCTCTCTCCGACAAGCACTCTAAACAACAACAAGGTCCCAAATCGTAACACTTGCTAAACACACACACAAATTGGATAATATGAGAAACATTACGTAACCTGGCTGATACAAATAACTCACACGTTCATTCACACACACACCGCCACGTGCTTCATAACCCGAACTACTTTCGTAACACCCCCATAACTGTCACTACCTTGAAACAGACTATAACCTAACACTCTAGCCATACACTATTCTCTACACTATGCTTAACCAACCACGTACTACCTTCATAGCGACTTAGACATACACCCCTCACATTCCTTAAGGTATCCAGCTCGGTAAATAACTGTATACGAAAACACCGGTTACCTCACTGAATTCCAAACCAACATAACTGAACCAACCCAGACAACGCTATACAACCAAATTATTCTTTCCAACGCATACCGTCTTTAACTAAGCAACTATCAATAATACATAATTATAAAAACATACCTGAATTCTAGGTTTCAGAGTCTTGGAATACGGGCTAAGGTATCTCACACACGTCTGCCCTCACTGACAGTAAAGCCCCGTACTAATGTTTATACAGCTCTGCCAGACTGAACTTTTGCCTACAACTCACTAAACTCCCCGTATTAACCGTGTCTTAAAGGTTTCACGTGGACCACGGGCCTCACGGACTATCGGCACAAAACAAACCGTTAACAAAAACCGTACCGTATTAAACCTACTGTGTGAACACTATGCATGAGCATAGAGTTTCATCACAATGTGTATGTAAATATTTGCTTCGTGTCAGGATGCCAAGTTCCCACACACAAGCACAGTCACTCGCACTCGGTACTAACTACAATAAAGCATATGAAACGAAGATCGCATTTCGTATAGACTATATTGCAGTGCAGGCTAATAATGATAAAGCGACAACAAATGCCCCGGCATGAGGCCGTTTGAGAAAAATATATTCTGTGTTGGTCACAATGTCATCAGACGTTACTACAGTAGCGCAGCACAGTACTAATATCTAAGTCGTGTCTCTAAAAAGAATGACAAAGTCCGAACAAGTACCCTTTGTAAAGGAGAATCTAGTAAAATAACTAAGTCAGAGAGGCCATTAGATGAAAAGGTAGCCTCAGCAAAAATGACCAAAGCGCCCTTTGTAAAAGAAACTATATAAAAGTAACTAAGTGAGTCAGAGAGGCCTTTGGTACTGAAAAGACGACCGGTAAAAAAAAAATGACTAAAGCGCCCTTTATAAAAGGGAAGCCTTGGAAAACGACAGAGTATAAGGCGCCCGTTACAAAAGAAGAGCCCCCAAAATAACAGAGTCCAAAACGCCCTTTGTAAAGGGAAGCCTCGGAAAAACGACAGAGTCCGAGCCGCCCTTAAAAA
Source organism: Semisulcospira habei (assembly GCA_036245525.1). Lineage (NCBI taxonomy): Eukaryota > Metazoa > Mollusca > Gastropoda > Semisulcospiridae > Semisulcospira > Semisulcospira habei. Next base: position 295,950,422 of record BTPG01000002.1, on the reverse strand, counting down.
GGAGAACTATCTAAGAAAAATGGCAGAATCCAAAATGTCCTTTGATAATGGGAAGCCTCGGAAAAACGGCAGATTCCGAAGCACCCGTTGTAAAGGAAGACTCCCGAAAACTGAATGGCAGAGTCCGAAGCGCCCCTTGTAAAGGAAAACCTAGGAAAAATGGCAGAGTCCGAAGCGCCCGTTATAACGGATAACTACCTAAAAAAATAGGATAACTACCTAAAAAAATAGCTGAGTCCAAAAGGTCCTTTGATAAAGGGAAGCCTCGGGAAAACGACAGAGTCCGAGACGCCCGTTATAAAGGAAGACTCCACCAAAAAAAAAAAAAAAAAAAAAAAAAAAAAAAGAGTCCGAAGCGCCCTTTCTAAAGCGGAGGGAAATCTCGGAAGACCGAGTCCGAGGCACCCGCTACAAAGTAGAGCTGCCAGAAAAATGGCAACGGTCCCAGGACACCCCCCGTTCATAGGAGGGGTCAGAAAAATGACACGAGTCCAAAATACTAGTTTGTAGAAAGAACTGTGAAAAAATCGGCAAAGTGGCACAGCAAGTGTAGAAGCAGTCGTTGATAACAACCTCTCAAATCCACCTATCTCCGCAGACCAGGAAAACACTTCGCTCCAACCCGAAGGTGCCGAGCACAGCGGAAAACCTAAGAGAAGCAAAAAGTGGTTCGGCCGACCAAAATCATTATGTTTTACAAAATGGTGCAGCACTCTTCCATGCGATAGAACATTACTTTCCTAGCTGAATACGCCTTTGTCAGTTCTGAAACCATTACGAACACTTAGAGGACTTCAAACACTATATTGTTATAAAATCCTCTTGCAGGTGAAAAATCATACTTTTCCAAGACTATGTAGTTAACAAATAAAATCCGACAAAATCTCCTGCCAGGGGCAAATACTCCGCAGTAACCAGCTGTCTGGCACCGTAGCAGAGGTCTGGAAAGAAGGGAGAAAACGACAGTAGGCGAGGTGCGGTCACTGAGTACATCTGGCCTTTGTCTAAACATTCTGCTGTGCCACACAGCCTCGCCTCTGACTACTGGTAAATGTACACACTAAATTCAAAGCTTGCAGGAGACAAAACTTGAATAGCTGCCGAACTACGTGAGCCTCAACTCAGCACACTGACTATACACACAAATAAGGAGAATAAAAATAGAGATAAAAATACATGTACAAGGCATTTTTACCACACTTGTAAAGAAACTTCACTCATCTGCAACTCGTCACACGTGGCACAAGGTGACAAAATTACCAGCTACCAACACGGTTGCTAATAAGGTCACAGGCCATGTAGCGTTGCTGTCAATGTTACACTGGACAGTTCCAACAATATTTTATTCTCTCGATGCACTCTCAGCACAATGCGTCCAACAAATGCATCCACACTTTGGTACACTGTCTCTCTACAATGCAACCAGAATTCTTACACACTGCGACTCCCACAAGTTCACTGAAAACAAAATAGAGGTGAGGTTCAAATAAGGTGATATGAGAATAATAATAATAATAATAATAATAATAATAATAATAATAATAATAATAATAATAATAATAATATTTATATAGCGCTTAATCTTAATCAAAAGCTGAAAGCGCTTTACAATTTGTACACAAAAATACAAATACAATGACATATTATGCACATAACAAACAAAACACAATACCCGAACACACCACTTTCACAATGAACTAAAATACATAATAATTTATGTTCTACTGAATTAACATTCAATCTAAACAAGTGAGGAGGATTGCAGAACTACAACTAAGGCATCAAACACTGGCTGAATTATTCAAAGAAAAGCTTGAAGAGGTGAGTTTTCAACGACCTCCTGAAGTCAGAGACAGACTCACTGTTTCTGATCTCAAGAGGAAGTGTATTCCATAACACTGGGGCTTGATAAACAAAAGTGCGCTGACCGGCCAAATGTACTTTGGACAGAAGGTACACACAACTTCCGTTTATCAGAAGAGGAGCGGAGCTCACAAGAGGGTCACAGTATACACATGCAGCAAAGAGGACAAGTATTCTGGGCTGGTGCCTGAAAGGCAGTTAAAACAGATTGACATAACTTTGTGAACTGTGTGGCAGGGAATGAAGACCATGACTGACATAAGTAAGCAGGGAGGCAACTCGTCTCGTATAACACCCCTTGGTGGTAAAGACGAGGGGGCGTTTGCGAACGAGTTGAATGATTTCTACTCCCGGTTTGATACTCATGATTTCCGCTGTATCATTGATGACACCAGGAACACAACTAAGACTAAGGGTCCACCTCTAGAAATTGATGAGAATGATGTACGTACCAATGTCAGGAAAACTTGAAGCCCTGGTCCAGACTGATGACTACATATCAGGTCATGTCCTTGTTACGACTGTGGTTGTGTTGTTCTGTGAGAGCATGCATGTGTTAATCGTAGGAAACGATCCGATATTTATTTGAGCTTTTATGGTTACGAATCACGTACCTTTTCAGTAAGATTTTCTTTCGTTCGCGCGTAGAGCGGAATTTCGCTTTGTCACATGATACGCTAAGTTTAATCCGGAAGCTTCTAGCAAAGTCGCATGGAGAAGAGCGGTCGATTTTTGGAATGCGTAGATTCGCTGAGAATAGATTAGAATGTTCGAGCGAAATTGCGCTGTCGAGTGACCTTACATGTGTCGTCAGACAATAGTCATAGTTGTTTTTCTGTGCGCGTGAAGTTGGGAGCCAGTCAGTGCGGTTTTTGAAAGATTGTCACAGAAACTTCTGGAAAAATTCCGGCTAGGTCGTGAACTGCTTACCATACTTTTGTGAGACGTCATAACGCATTGGGACTGATTTGGGGCTGAGATGAGCAGTCGAATTTTGTAGACCAGTTTAGTTATTCTAGAAAGTTCATTTTTTAAATTAATATTTATGAGTTCCAGTTACGTGTTCCGTTTTGATTGGTTGTATTGAGTGAATTTCTTAGATTTTTCTGGAAAGTGGTTTTACTATAAAATACGGTGCTAGTAAGCCACGTGTGTACATTGTCAGGCATTGTCAGTTGTAGGGACACATAGTTTTTCGTAGGTTCGTGGCCCGTATAGGGTGTACATTGTGAGAGACGCAGCGTAACGGTGGTGTACGTTGTGTGAGGAACTTTGTCGCAGAAGAGACATTGTAACAGTGTTGATGCATTTGGGATTGCATTGTGTGGAGATCGCATCGCTGAATAAAAATATTTTTGGAACTGTTACTCCAGTATTGTCTACATCCTTAAGCCACGTGTGAAGGGTTGCAGCTGAATGAAGTTTATTTAAAAGAACCTTACGTGCATGTGTCTGGTGTGTTTATCATACTACGACTACGACTCCACCACATAACAGTCCTAAAGAACTGTGCTGCTCAACTTAGTTTTTATCTTCCACTCCACCTTCCAGGCCTCGCATGTTACAGAAAGTCCCCATGTTGTGGAACATGTCAACAATTGTTGCGATCCCCCCAAAAGCGTCCCCTACTACTCTCAATGATTTTAGCCCTATCGATCTCACTTCCCTAGTCATGAAAAGTTTTGCTGAGAAAAATTGTCAAAGCCATGATCACGACCCGCACACTAGGTCAGCTGCAGTTTGCGTACAGGCCTGGGAGAGGAGTGGAGGATGCCACCCGCCTGACACTGGCTGAATCTGATCCATGCACATCTGGAAAAGGGTAAAGCTCATGCCAGGATCCTCTTCCTCGACCTGAGTTCTGCCTTTAATAAGCTTCAGCCACACTTGCTTATTAATAAACTGATTAATGTGTTTAATGAGTTTAAACTAGAGTCTGAACTGGCCCTGTGGGTTCTTGACTTTATGGTGTGTAGGCCGCAGCAGGTGCGTGTTAATGAAACATTGTACAATGTTAAGGTTGTGTCCACTGGTTCTCCACAGGGATGTGGATTATCTCCCCTGATCTATATTCTTTATACTAATGACTGTGTCAGTTCACATCCCAAAAGATACTTTGTCAAGTTTTCGGACGATACTGCTCTACTCAGCTTGTTGTTTGTTTGTGAGTCTGGGCGTGGATCTGTTGTGGATGATCATTTTGTAAACTGGTGTCGTGACGTTTACCTGTGTTTAAACGTAGGCAAGACCAAGGACTTGTGTATAGACTTCCGTAAAGAAACCTCAGTCTGATACGGTCATCAATGGAGAGAGAGTTGAGATTTTGGACCGTTATACGTACCACGGTACGACGATCGACAAGAGGCTGAAATGGGACCGTCACTGTGACATTGCGTACAAAAAAGGTCAGCAGCGTCTCTACTGCCTCAGAAAGCTGCGTTCTTTTAACACTGACATCTCCATTCTGTCCATGTTTTATAAGTCTTTTATTCAGAGTGTTCTTACCTTTTCTTTTATCTATTGGTTCGGTAACGTCAATGTGAAGGACAAGAACAAACTGCAGAGAATAGTGAACATTAGTAGCAAGCTTACCGGCATACAGCAGTCCACTCAGTCTCACTTCTCTGTACAAGAAGCAGGTAGTGAGGAAAGTTTGTCGCATCGTTTCAGACGACAGTCACGTTCTGCATGGTGAAGATGAGTTGTTACCATCAGCTCGGCGGTTTCAGAACTATTAACTGTAAAACAATTCGTCGTCTATCGTCATTTATCCCCATGTCCATCAGACTGCTAAACGATGAGACGAGCTGACCTCACTGCTTGCATTTACCTGCATTTACCATGTGCTACAGCCCTGTGTGTGTTTTTGTGTGTGTGTGTGTGTGTGTGTGTGTGTGTGTGTGTGTGTGTGTGTGTGTGCGTGCGTGCGTGCGTGCGTGTGCGTGCGTTTAGTTTTATGTATATATATATATATATATATATATATATATATATATATATATATATATATATATATATATATATATATATATATATATATACATATATATATATGGTATATGGTATGGGGGGGGGGGAGGGGGGGTATGAGGGGGAAGGGTGTTGCGGATGGCCTTAACATGTAATTTGTATTACTTTTATTCTTGTTTCTTTGTGTATACCGCTGCGCCAAAATTTCCCCTCGGGCATAATAAAGTATTCTTGCATTGTCTCCCATACAATGAACACACATATTTCCTAACACGCTCTTTTATACTAGAAAAGAAAACGTAATCAAAACTCATTAATATTCCTTAAAAAGAAAACTTTAGATCTTTCTACAGCCTCATCTAGGCGCATACCATAAATGTTGCAAAATGTTACCAACATGTGTCACAACTTTGACGTCATTTCTGAGGTCACTAGAATAATCACTAGAACCTTCCTGTGTAATGTAGGTCAGACTTTTCAACACTGTAGCGAAAATACGCAACATTCTAACTACACAACAAAAATCGATCTAAATTCTCCACTAAGCTGAACACCGGGCCTTTCTATGATTAACACAAACATGCAAAAAGTATAATACACAAACGTAACAGGTATTGACGGCTATCTGTGACCAAAATGTGGTGCTCGTAAGTTGAATTTGCTGGATATTGCATCTTTTATGGCAGTACTGCTCGCATGAGAGATCCGTAGTAAACATTTGGAAAACACCCGAGGGATCGAGTGACTGAAGCGCGTACGAGCCATTCCAGAGCAGAAAAAAAAATCTGTTTTGAAAAAACTGAGCTGACAATTCCCCCTCCCCCCCCCCCCCCCCCAACCTGCCCCGACCAGTCAACACTTGCTCACATCTCACATCCCTTCCGAAACCTTGCCCACTGCGCAAAAGGCCATCGGGCCGACGTCGGCCCGATGGCCTTTTACGCATTGGGTTACATTGCTTGTAGCTAGCTAGCACCTCTAGAGACTATTTGTTGTTGTTGTTACAAACAGCAGTTGACTGCAATTATGATCCATAACTAACTTTGACAGCAACGCTACATGGCCTGTGACCTCATTAACAACCATTTTGGTAGTTGGTAATTTTGTCATATGCCACACATACCTCGGCTGTCCCCTTCCCTGCCATCCAACACAATGATATCTCGGAAACCATGACAGATTGAACGCGAGACGTCCACCCATCCAAGGTACTGGCATACAAATTAGTCCAGCAAGAGGCAAGAAACCTCAAGAGCCTCCGCGTGAAGTTCTTTGCCTCTTGCAGCTGAGTGTCGTTCAAGTTTCCCCGTCACTGACAGAACACAGCAGAATACGCTTGCAGAAAGAAATGTTGCCGGAAATCGGAAGTGCAATGCTTTGTACTTCGGCCACAATCAAGTATTGAAAAAGGCTTTGTGACGTCATGAAGCTTCTGCGCTATATCAGTGATTGCGTATTTTAAATTAAATTGCTATTGCTTATTACGTTGCGTGTCGGGTGTTGTGGCAGTGACGTCATAAATCTTATGCGCTATATGATTACGTATTTTTAATTAAATTTGTATTGCTTCTTGCGTTGCGTGTCCTCGGGTTTTGTGGCAGTGGCGATAATTATGCACCTGCGGTGGTTTTGTGTTGCGGAGTCATGCTCAGTTTAATTTCAAACACCGGCTGCGGTATACATAATGAGTTTATTGTAAGATCTGCCTACCTGGCCGATTAACTTCGACTTGGATATTATTTGAGATTGACAGTGCCAGAAGAGGATGACAATAGACAGTAATGACAGATGGAGAGAGCCTTGTGTTGTACTCTAGGTCTGTCGTGACAGGCAACCAATGGCAGACATCAACACAAACACACATGCATACTTAAATAATTCAGACAAAAAATTTGACTGCCAAGCGAACATGCTAAGAAAATCACAAAAGGAGGAAATAGGCGTAGAAAAGACAATTAGAATACAATTTAGAAAAATATATTAATTTTGTTGTTGATAAATGTTCATGTCTATTTTGAAAAAAAAGGGGTTATAAAAGCCATTTGCAAAATAGACATACAAACACAGTGCTCTACTTTTCTTTAGTCAGGTGCCTACTGAAAGTATGACGTGAAACATAATTATACTGAGGAGCAAAAGAAATGCGACATTTCTGAATTTCGGCATTACAACCTGCGCACAGGAAGCCAGGCAGACTTTACAGCCTTACGATTAAACCCCGAGTAAAAAAATGTCGCATTTCTTTTTCTTGTCAGTATATATCGCTAATTTAATAAATTGTGTTGTACTTGTCTTTTCTAAGCCTGTTTGTTTCTTTGTCGGGGTTTTCTGTACATGTGTATATAATGCACGCGAGCACCACTGGACATGCCGCTACACCTCCAGCACTTGACACGCACACCGGCGCCTGTAACAGCAGGTACTCTTGAACTTAGCAAAAGGTCTGTAGGCCGATAACGGCCGATATTGGCCCGATGATCTTTTGTGCTGACTAAATTGAACTGTAAAGAACTGTACATAGTGACGAACGCACTCGTGTAGCAGGTTAGGTATAGGCCCACTTGTAGCCTACATCATAGTGATGATTACATGAACTGACTCGCGCAAGCATGCATGCACACTTTTGCGCACACACACACAGACACACGCAGATACACATACACACACGCACACACACACACACACGCGCACGCACACACGCACGTACGCAGGCACGCACACACATCCTCACACATGCATACACACACACACACAGACGCACGCAAGCATTTACACACACACATCGCACACACACACACACACACACACACACACACATCGCACACACACATCACACACACACACACACACACACATCGCACACACACACACACACACACACACACACACACACACATCGCACACACACATCACACACACACACACACACACACACACATCGCACACACACACACACACACACACACACACACATCGCACACACACATCACACACACACACACACACACACACATTGCACACACACACACGCACACACACATCACACACACATCACACACACACACACACACATCACACACACACACACACGCACACACACACACACACACACACACGCACACACACACACACACACATCACACACACACACACACACACACACACACGCACGCACACACACACACACACACACACACACATCACACACACACACACATCACACACACACATCACACACACACACACACACACATCACACACACACACACACACACACACACACACACACACACACACACACACTGTCCCAAGGCGCAAAAGGCCATAAGTCTGACGTCGGCCGACGTTAGCTCGCGCCCACAGCCGCGCCCGGGCCAACGGCGGCTGATATCGGCCCGATGGCCTTTGCGCACAGGGTGTGACTGATCACAGAGAGAGAGAGAGAGAGAGAGAGAGAGAGAGAGAGAGAGAGAGAGAGAGAGAGAGAGAGAGAGAGAGAGAGAGAGAGAGAGAGAGAGAGAGAGAGAGAGAGAGAGAGAGATGATGAATCTTTATTTATTCAGGATAAAGCTATTAGGCAACTCAATGCCTGTCTTACAAGCTGTCCTGTAAACAAACAACATAACAGGAAAATAAACAGAGCATGCAAATAATAACATTAATAATAATAAGAAGAAGAAGAAGAGGAGCGGGAAGAAAAACTACGGGGGAAAAAAAAAACCCACAATGAGAGAGAGAGAGAGAGAGAGAGAGAGAGAGAGAGAGAGAGAGAGAGAGAGAGAGAGAGAGAGAGAGAGAGAGAGATTGTGCGCATGCTGCTGACGGAGGAGTAAGGGATCCATACACGCACTTGGCTAGGGGTAGTTTGCGCGGGTTTTGCGCGTGCGATGTTGCAGGCGTGGTTTGCGCCGATTGTCACCTTCCCCGTTCCTCCACACCTTTCCACCCTTCATTTGCACCCACGATACCAGCACAGAGCGGACGCACCCACCGTGCAGAGCCTCCGCCACCTCTGCCATCTGCAAAAGACATAGATTCTCATGAACCCCTGCAAGTGTAGGGGCTCATGAGAATCATATGTCTCTTGCTATTCCGCATTTGATTTTATGTCTCTTCAGGACTAGCAGACATTTGCCGTGCAGTGTCTCCGCCATGCCTGCCATCTGCAAGAGACAGATTCTCATGAAACCCTGCCATTGCAGGGGCTCATGAGACTCTATGTGTCATGTTAGTCGACATTTGCCTATATGTCTCATCAGTTCTTGCAGACATTTGCCGCTTGCAGAGATTTATTTGCAAGGGCGTCGTTGAAATCTATGCCTCTTTCCACTCAGACATTTGCCTCTGTGTTGCAGATGTTTACTCCTGCGGTTCCTCCAACTGAGGGTTGTCTTGTATCTCGGCGTTACAACCTGCGCACAGTAAGCCAGGCAGACTTTAACAGCCTCACGCTTAAAACCCCCGACTCTCTCTCGGTCTTAGGATAAGAATGAAGCATATCTCTGCCACCACGAGACACGTTTCATCATGAGCTCCTGTCGATGGAAATCTATACCGGTTTGCTAATTGAACGGGCCGGCGCACGCACTAGTCACACCGCCACACAACGCACGCAAGATCCGACGTAGTGCAGTCTAGTTGTCTCAGTCGGTCAGTCGACATTTGTCAACTTTCAGAGGGAGAGAAGAACTGTGATTACTTGTCCCAAGCGAAACTTTTTCTTCTTCTTCTGAAGCTGTGAGTTGTTTGGTGTTGTCTGGACGGCGTGAAGTCTAAATAATTAATTAACTGAAACTTCCTTCTGGCAACGTACGTTTATCGATGGAACTATGACATTATCGCCGCAGCCGTAACTGTCTCGCATTATAAAAAAGCAAGTGTTTTTACTGCAGTACAGCAAGTAACTTCGGATACAACTAATCGCCAGAGGACCCAATTTTTTTTATTGTTATGTCCGAACTTTTGTTATAAGCGAAGTAATTTAGATAGAAAGAGTGCCGTCGGGACCTCTGAAAAAAGTGTTGTTATATCCGACTTTTGTTATACTGACCTTGTTTTAAGCGGAGTAGACTGTATTTGGTTTCGGGTCAAAAAGATAATAACTTTTTGGACAAAGCGTAGTGGTCGTTGTCATTTTGGAGCTTGCGGCCGATTGTGGGTTGCAATTTTAGTTTCTAGCACATACTTCGCACACTCATGAAGCACACAACCCTGAGAAATCTATAACAGTGACAAGATATGGATCTATGACAGTTCAAGGGTGGTACCAGAATAGCTTGGCGCCTCTCGGCGCCAAGCTATTCTGGCACCACCCTTGAACTAGCATCGTTAATCTCTGTCCTCCGCTGGATTGTAGTCAGTCTTCCGAGAATTACTAATTTAGCACAATACGCGAAATGTGACATCAGAGTTCATTGTGCTAAGTATCATCATCGCACGACAATGCACGGGACATGGACTTTATCTGGTGTTAGGCTCTCAACGAGGGTTGAGGTGTGAACGTAAGATACATATCTGGACGCTCGGCGAAATCGTACCGTGACTCTGCGAATGTGATCGTTGAAAAACATGTACACGGTGAATGATTGATGAGGTGGTGGCCCATGTAGCTATAGATCGGACGTCGTGTGGTAAACGTATATATCCAGAAGAGAAAGAAAAAAAAAAAAAACACAACAGAAAGGTCTAGACAAGACATTTAAAGAAATAACCACAGAAAATAAACACCGTTCGGAAAGGCAAGGACACAATAGTTGTGTTTCGTCCTTGTTTTTGTTTTTGTTTTTCTTCCCCGAAGCTTGTTTGTTTCTTTGTTGGTTATTTCTTGCATTTGACCCCTTCCATGCGGACTGTACGTGCATTTTTCTTTTTTAAATCTTCGTTCATTCGCCAAAGCCGTCCAAGAAACGTGGATACAAATTGGTCTCAGCAAGAGACATAGATCCTCATGAGCCCCCCGCAGTCGCGGGGGGCTCATGAGGATCTATGTCTCTTGCAGTTGACTCGCGTTCGACTTTTTCTCGGCAGTGAAGGGGTTAATGCCCGCCTGGCAATCACCGTTGTGGCTTGGAACGCGTTAGTCACGGGTTAAATGTTATACATCTGGGTGTTCGGTGAACTGTCCAGCATTTTGAGATTTCGCGCGGTTTGCAATGATATGCAGTCTGCTTCGCTTTTTCCAAGGTCGGAAATAAGGAAAGTCGGATTTAACAAACACTTTCTTTTTCAGAAACCCCGACAGCACTCTTTCTATGTAACTTACTTCGCTTTCACCAATCTTCGGATATAGCAGCCAGAACAAAAATGGGTCATTTGGCGTTTGTTACATAAACCAATTCTGCCAGCGCTAGCCTCACCTATCTCGTTTGTGAGTTTGCTACATATCCTAAGTTTACTGGACTTCTAATAAAGCCAAAGCCGATTTCGTCTCCTCGAGCTCCCAGACTGTGTGTTCTCGTTTGCGATTTTGGACCTTACGGCTTCAAAGCCGTAAAGTCTAAAATCACAAATCAGCACACTCTTGGGGGGGGGAGGTGGGGGGGGGGGAGGGGGGCGTGGGGAGGGTCTGAGCTTTAGGGATCGTTATTATGAACATATGTTTGCGCCTTAAGATTGCCGTCTACCACCAAACGTTCCGCTGGCGTCGACTGTCAATAGTTTTGTCTTCGCGGGTAAAAATAAATAAGACTTCAACAGCCACCAACTGATTATAATCCTATATACAATTCCACGACCTTGCTCAGACTTTCGATGGGGGCAAGCGTTACGAGCTGTGACCAATCTGTTAGTCTGCTGCTTCCAGCTTCCGTCAGTGTTGGACAGATACCGTCTGCTTGGGCTTGACTTGGTAAGTTGCATGTTCCACGTTATACGTTCGATGCATACGATGGATCGACCATGATTGCTCAAGGGTACTGATTGATATGCTTTGCGCCTGTACGGGCTTCAAGCTTTATCAATTTATGCCCTTGAGTTTAACCATGGTGTTTGGGTCGCTGTGTACGAAATGTGTTGTTAACAGTAATAAATATGTATGTTTAGGTTATTTTTGTGGCCCACAGTTTTTTTCTTCCATAATGTTGTTGCTGAAAAGCAAAACAAAAATCGCAGCAACAACAACAGCAGCAACAACAGCAAAATCCCAACACAACGCAACGCAACGTAACACAACACAACACAAAATAACAACAGAACACAGCAAAGCAACACAGAGCAAAGCAAAGCAACACAACGCAAACAAACGCAACGCAACACAGCGCAACGCGACACAGCGCAACGCAACACAGCGCAACGCAACACAGCGCAACGCAACACATCGCAACGTAACGCAACACAACACAGCGCGACAATAGAGTACAGCAAACCAAAGCAAAGAAAAGCAACACAACGCAAAACAAAGCGGCGCAGCGCAACGCAACGCAACGCAAAGCAAAGCAACGCAACGCAACGCAACGCAACGCGACACAACACAACACACCTTTCTTCTGCTAAATTCTGTGTCATTGTAGGTTTCATTTGAGCTCCTGGTACTAGATCTTACTAAACCTTTATTTCCCGGAACCGCCAGGCACGATTTTAAACCTTCCTATTCGGCCGGCTGATTAACTTTTAATGTGTTTCGGCTTTGCAGAACCATACAGAAGATATTTATATTTTTTCATTTTACATGACTAGAACTGCCGCGAGACAGAGACAGGCAGCTACCCAATGCGCAAAGGCCACCGGGCCGACGTCGGCCCGATATCTTTTTGCGTATTGGGTATGTGTTTTATTCACGAAATAATGAGGAATATCTTGCTCAGAGCAATTTGATTTTCTTCTGACAGATTCAGCGCTCTTGAACTGAACTGCAGAGAACCCAGCCCTCCAAAATCCTTTGATTAACTCTGATATAATACGATGTACCCACACCATAAAATTTCCCCTTCTTTGACACATGTACTGATACAGTTTATAACAAGCAAATTAATATTCATGAACTTGCTTGATATTCTTTCCTTCCCACAATCCCTTGCAGACCAGAAAGATTCAATCTTGATGCTTGCCTCTGTCCGCAATACAAAAACGCTAAATATGCGCATACTGTCACATTAGCAAGCTCCTTATGCTCACTAGTAATTAAATACTTCTTAGTGTGTACGTACGCTCTAAATTTCTTTCCCATACACACACATAAACGGAGAATAGACAGCAGCAAACACACGAATCGATTCGCCATAAATTGAGATTGACGACACTGATGTCCGCTAGTGATAGTGACAATCTTAGGAAAGCACTATATAAACAAACTTGCTGGCATTTTCCGTCATTATCCCTGTTCTAATTACAAGTAGACTTTACTCAACAACACGCACGATTATGGAAAGCACTGATGTCTACACAGTCAAACAAAATCTCCACCCTTAGCCAGTCAACAGTCCAATACGTGGCACACAACAGCTCACGATTTGGACAAACACACATCGGAAATATCACACTCAGGTTCATACACATAGTTATTAATGTCTGTGGTCGCACCGTAGTCAGCTTATCCGCTTGTTTTCTCCGACATCGGAGGCGTGCGAGAGGGAATTTGCGCGATCAAACATGTTCAGCAGTGTCAGATTTGCTGGGTTCTGTATGTTTAAAGCATACATTTGGTGTTGGACGGCAACTTCCCTTCAGCCTATGTGCATGTAAAATTTACATCCTATGCAACATTTCAGAAAGTCTGACGTGAACTCCAGACTTGCGGGCCCTAGATTTTGACGTTAAAGAGTTTTGTGGTGACGTGCCGGATTTTTCTAGTGCGTGTAGTACACACAGTGCCACTATCAGTGGCTGCACTGAGGGGGTAAGCTCGATATGTTTTGACGCAAATCTAAAGAAACGTGAAAATATCTACCGAAAGTCTACACAGCCTGAATAAACCTGGGCGTGAATCTACCCAGAGTAAATGTGTTCTGTCGCTATTCCATTGAGATATTTTTATTTGAGTAAAGTTAAGCCTTTGTCGATTTATGCTGGGTGCAATCATGCTGTGAAGCGTCACACTGAGTTTATTTAGTTATAAAACTAAATGGAAAATCAGTGGAACATATTTGCACTGGGTAGATGTACGACTGGTTGGTTTTGCGCTGAGTACATTTCGGTTAGTAGTGTCAAGCTGGTAAGTTTTATGTCCAAATATAGCGAAATTGACCACTTCAGCACCAATGGCGGGAATCCGAAAGTCTATTTAGTTCTAAAAATAAATGGTAAATCAGAGGAACACATTTGTACTAGATAGATGTACGCCTGGGTGGATATGCGCTGAATACATTTCGGCTAGTAATGTCAAGCTGGGAAGTTTTATGTCCCAATAGCGAAATTCCTCAATTCAGCACCAATGGCGTTAATCGGAAGGACTCTGGTAAATTTTTGTTTTGGACTGGGTACCTACATTATATTGAGCAACATTTTGCTTGATATAGTGCCGATAAACAGACAGATGTGATTACTCGACCCGATCAAAAATTCCTCGTCTTACGACTCGGACATTTTGATTTGGGTCTCATAATCACATCTGCCTGTTATCAACATTATAGCAAGCAAAATGTTGCTCAATGTAATATAATACCGCTCGACAGAAAAGGTGCGTAGTTATCTTCAGCCAATCCGATAATTTTTGGCCCTAAGAATTTGGTTCGAATTTCAGCCTGCCGTGCGCAGGGCATGTTTTGACAAAGCACATTTCATAGTTTGATCTATGAGATCCCCCCTCCCCCTCACCCCCCACCCCCCCCCCCCCCTCACCCCCCCCCCACCCCCACCCCCCAAAAAAAAAAAGAAAAAAAAAGGAAGGGAAAAAAAAAAAGAAGAAAGAAAGAAGGAAACAAACAAACAAAACAAAACAGCGCTCCTCCCCCTCCCTACAACATCAACAAATAACAACAATTACAAAAAACAAAACAACAAAAAAAAAAACTTTATAGTTTAGGGCTTTGTCCACAACGAAGGTAATTTTAAAGACGGGGTCTGAACAAATTTTGACTCCGTCTGGAGTCGAACCCGCGACCTTTCGGACGTAATACGAACGCTCTACCACCGGGCCACCCAGCTCCCCAAACCGTGTGAATGATCCCAATACAGATCTGCATACCTAAACACAAAAGTGCGTACAAGTTTTGTTGCTGTCTTCATTTCTAACGTATCTTCTGTCTACGTTTCTGTTACAGGCCAGAGTCAAGATCGCTAGTCGCTGTTTGGATGCTCAGGTGCTGGAGAAATGAACAAGGCTGCAAACTGCTGCACAGATTCTTTTGATGTCCGACACTTTTGACATCACTTTATCGGTGGCCTAACGTCAAATGCAGCCAAACTGTACAGCGTGACTCAGAGCCATGATTATCATCTTGAACATTTGTGCGACAGAGGGACTTTAAACCGTGTTAAAAATTTAACATTTTACAAACGCGACTCTGTAACAAAGAAAACGAGAAAGAAACGAGATCTTAACACATACGTAAGTCGATCCACCTTACACGTTTGTAACGTCCACACACCTTTACCGTGCGTTCAGCCACCTGTTGCCACAATGGAGATGATGATGACGACGAACGGGACGCACGCGAACGCGTCCAACTTGACTACCGGCACCGTGTTCACCACGCCCGTGTACCTGTTGGCCTGGGTCACACTTGCCAACGTGCTGGTGTTCGTGACGGGCATCGTGGGCAACACGCTGGTCATCCTGGTCGTGACGCTCGTGCGTGACATGAAGACGGCGACCAACCTGTGTCTCATGAACCTCAGCATCGCCGACCTCCTCGTGCTGCTCATCTGCCAGCCGTCCGCCCTCATCGAGTTCTACGCGCAGGAGGTGTGGATGCTCGGCGAGTTCATGTGTGAGTACATGAGTACAAATGTTTGATTATACTCCTACTTGTATGTGTGTGCGAGAGAGAGAGAGAGAGAGAGAGAGAGAGAGAGAGAGAGAGAGAGAGAGAGAGAGAGAGAGAGAGAGAGAGAGAGAGAGAGAGAGAGAGAGAGAGAGAGAGAGAGAGAGAGAGAGAATGACAACGAACGAACGACGAACGAAGCTTTATTTTCCACTGAAGTATTGAGATGTTAGGCGGGCAGGCCTTTCTTACAATCTGTCCTTGCTACGCTACTTGTGAACATAAATGTGTGTGGTTTTTGTCTGTGTGTGTGTGTGTGTGTGTGTGCGCGCGCGCGTGTGTATGTGTGTGTGTGTGCGTGCGCGCGTGCGTGTGCATGCGTGCGTGTATGTTTGTGTTTGTGTGTGTGTGTGTGTGTGTGTGTGTGTGTGTGTGTGTGTGTGTGTGTGTGTGTGTGTGTGTGTGTGTGTGTGCAATTCTTGCATTAAAAAGAGTAAGTGCACGCACATAGTTCATTTCTGTCTGTAAGTCTGTTTTGAAAACTGTTAACCCCTTCGTTGCCGAGACAACGTGATCGCCACCCAACTGCAATAGGCATATAACATCATGAGCCCCCGCTATGCCTCTTACTGCCCCTGTTTTGTATCCGTGTTACTTCGACGGATGGAGTTCGTTGGTTTTGAATTCACAATGAATTCAGATCGAACGGATGGGGCTACAATTCAGTAAACTTTCTAAGCGTGATTTTCTTTCCTTGCTGGGAATTTCTTTGCAATTTACGTGAGCGGTTGGTCGGCAGAGTTTTGCAAACTAATCTTGTCTGGCAATACATTTCTCATTTGCTGTTTGACAATTTCCTCCCCGAATATTAGCTTAGGCCTCAATGCCTCGAATTAGATTTACAATAGGTGCATTTTCCCTGGATTTAGCCGAAGCATGCACATGCACTTTAACTCATTCAAGGCGCCCCGCGTCAAAAAGCTACGAAAGTGTCGTATAGCGTGAATAGCGGCCGGCTACGCTATATGACACTTCCGCAGCTTTTGATGCGGCGTGCCTAGAATGATTTACATGTGTACCCGCTCAGCCTACACGGTCTGTGGAAAAGATTTTTTATGGTCGTATTTGACAGGGTAATGGTACACAAAAGATCACCGCCTTCCTCCCCCACGGCGTCTCCCCACTGTCATTCCCGCAACAGAAGTTACATACTCGTACCTGTACTTGCACGAGCACAGCACGCCAATACAGCAATACTGTTTTGACCCCTTTACTGTCGGCGAACACACATCGTGTCTCGAACACGTGACCGCTCGACGGCACAAACCTCCTCTGTCGGGGAAACGATGATGTATCAAACAGGTTCAAGCGAGAAGCATGAATTCTCTTGAGCCCACGCGACCACCGGGTGGCATGAGAATCTATACGCTAAGTCCTGCGCTTTTAGGAGTGCGCTTTTGAAACTGTTGTTATTTAGCAGTGAGGGGTTCAGTCATTTCGACGTCAGTGCGCAACAGGTCAACGGGCCGAAGTTGGTCGCACATGGCCCGTCTGCGACCAACTTCGGCCAGACGCGGTTTAACTCATTCTACCCCATCACCGACATCATTAAATTTTGCCGTTGTCCTCTGAAGACTGCATTGCAGTGCAGGACACAGATCGACCATGATAGTTCAAGGGTGATGCCAGAATAGCTTGGCGCCTATGGGCGCCAAGCTATTCTGGCATCACCCTTGAACTATCATGGTCGATCCTTATCTTCCTGTGATGTGTCTGGGGTAGAATGAGTTAAAAAGTAAAAAAAAAATTATTTGGTGGCGTACCCATAGTCTTCTTTTATTGACAACCAGTGTTTCTTTGATGTTCTACGAACATAACGAGCCTATATAGTTTCAGTTCCGACAAAAGAGGGCTTAACGGCTTATTTACAGGCAGTGTTTTAATGTCTTAATTTGTAAGAATAGACATGCTTGTATTATAACAGAATTTTTTTTAAAAGTATATATATAGAAGAGCCTATCCGATTTCTTCGCAACAGCAGACAAGAAGATCATGGTCAGGTTTGTGATAATGGCAGTTCATTTCGCGTATACCATTCAACTGCCACAGAGCGATCATTTCATTGCGATTGTACACGTTTAGACATGTAAACGCATGCAGCAGACGGCGAATTACTTTAGAGTGGTCAAACCTTGCAGCTTCTAAACCCCACAGTCGATCCCTTTTGGCGCCAGTTATTAGACGGAATATAAAAAAAAAGTATGTCTGATTTAATGTATTTCTCACCTGATTAAATCCTGACACTCTGCAACAGAGGAATAACAGATGAAAACGAAAGCGAGCAACAACAACAAACAAAAAAAAAAATAAATAAAAAGAAAAGAAAAACACATTCAGACATTCAAACAAGCAACACAACGGCGGCCGACATCGGCCAGATGACCTATTGCGCATTGAGAAGCAAGCAACCGACTTACCAGACAACCAGCTATTCAGCCAGCCAAACAAAGAGAGAAAGAAAGAGGGACAAAGAGAGACAGAGTCCGAAATAGCTCAGGCGGTTAAACGTCTGAGCAGGAGAGCGAAGGGAATCGCCGGGTCGTGGGTTCGAATCCCGTCCCGGCCCCGGTAGCTGGACTCACAATCCAGGGGGAAAAACGGATTTGTTCAATAGCATGTCCTTTGAAAGGTCCTGGTAAATCAAAGTGGCACAGTTGGAGTGCGCCTGAGTTGATCAGTCTTCAGGTCGTACTCCATAGGCAATAGATTTCCCTGTCTCCCATAACCCGCCCGTCAGGGCCGTCCATGATCACCTCGGTGCTGTGGACGTTAAACCCGAACTAACCAACCAACCAACCAACAAAGAGAGAGAGAGAGAGAGATTGAGAGAGAGAGAGAGAGAGAGAGAGAGAGAGAGAGAGAGAGAGAGAGAGAGAGAGAGAGAGAGAGAGAGAGAGAGAGAGAGAGAATTACAATGACAATGACAATGAATCTTTATTTTCCAAGGATAAAAAGATTTAGGTCTGAAGACCTTTCTTCCATCTTGTCCTTGCTAAACTACTTACACACCCACTCACGGGGCCGCACGCACTGACACACCATAAGCGCCCAACAAGGCGAGTCATACTGGCTGCCCCCTTCGATCAGCTGCCGCTCGAAGGTGACAGCAGGGATACAGCCAGTGTGTACATATGGCGATCATATACAAAAACATTATAAACACATTTAATACACATAATGAGATATACATGCGCTACCATCTAACAAGTGTACCATAAGATTACACACACACACACACACACACACACACACACACACACACACACACACACACACACACACACACACACAAAACCAATCAGATAGACAAATTCAAAATACCACGTCATTCTAAAACAAAAGCAGTTTACGCTTGCATTTGTAGCAAATGCTGATGAAGCCGTGTCTTGAAAGCATTTATGGTCGTGATAGATTTTATTTCTTTTGGAAGTAAATTCCATTCTTTGGCTGCTGAATATGACAAGGCCGATTTAAAAATGTCAAGGCGGGGCCTAGGCACTACCAGGTCGTTCCTCAATGTCGGGTACGGAGTGTGGGGAGCCTTAAAGAGAGCAGCGAGATATCCAGGTGATTTTGAAAGTGTGATCTTACGCATAAATACACATTTATTGAATAAAAAGTGCTTACGAAGGGGCAACATATTTAATTTTGTTAGTTTATCAAAGGGGTGTGGGAATCTTTTAGGATAAGCTTTGCCGCACGTCTATGGAGTGAATTTATTCTTTTTAAAGAAATATCGCTGCATCCATCCCATACTGTCGATGCGTAATCTAGATGGGATTTTATGTGTGCATTATAAAACAACTGCCTGGTTGAAACGTCGGTGAATAGAACTAGTCTAGATAACAAATATAGATTTTTTTTTTTTTACAAAACCTTACAAATAGAATTAGTATGCGATGCCAACTGAGCTGGTCGTCTACAGTGACACCAAGCAAACGATGTTCTCTAACTTGCGCTATTGGTTGCTGCTCAAGGTAAAGTTTGAGTGGCGGCGGGCTCAGCTGATGCTTTTGCCTTGTTGTCACAAGCATACATTCCGTCTTTGATGGATTTGGAATCATGGAATTAGTCTGGCACCAATCAAAGACTTCATTTATTGTTTGCTGGAGTGAACTAGTGATTGTGGGCACGTCTGGCGCAGACACATCCAAAGTTGCATCATCTGCAAATAAGCTACAGGTAACGTCGGGCTGTGAAATATGTAAAGGTAAGTCATTTATGTAAAGTGTGAACAATAAAGGCCCGAGAATAGATCCCTGGGGCACGCCATGCATAATCAGCCCCTCAGAGGATGATTTGTCATTTACACTGACATACTGTCGTCGGCCTTCAAGGTAGGATTTAAAAAAGGATACAGCTCGGTCACTTACGCGGTAGACTGAGAGTTTTTCGGTAAGGAGGGTATGGTTAACTAAGTAGAAGGCTTTGGTAAAGTCTAAAAAGACCACTCCAGTCAACAGTGCTTTATTTATTGATGTGAGCCAACGATCCGTTAAATGTGAGAGAGCTGTTTGACAAGAGTGCCGCGGACGAAATTCTGACTGTAAGGGATGAATAAGGTCGTGTGTGTCAAGAAAGTGCTGTAAGTGTTTGTGTATGTGCTTTTCTATGGGTTTTGAAAGTGAAGACAAGATAGAAATTGGCCTGAATTTATTGGGATCTGTAAGATCTTTGTTCTTAGGAAGCGGAATAACTTTGGCTTTTTTTCAGATCAGAGGAGAATTCGCCACGCTCGATACAACGGTTGTAGATGTACGTTAAAGATTCTACTATGAAAGGTAGTGATAGTTTTAACACAGCTGTACTAATTTCATCATGTCCTGAAGTGCGCTTACTTTTGAGACATTCAATCGCTTTACCGACATCGTGCACTGTCATGCAAGGTATGTGGAAAGATGAACGAGAAGAAAGTTTGCCATCACAATATTTGACAAGGATTGGGGATACAAACGGTGCCTTAGACGTAGTGTTTTGCAGCAACGACTGGGCGGCAGAAAGAAAATGATTATTAAAAGTTTCTGCAGAAATAGAGGTATGTGTAGGGCTATAGTTAGATTTTGTAAGGGCATTAAGCGCTCTCCAAACAGAGACTGTATCCTTTTTGTCATTCATTATTCGTTTAAAGAGTGACTTTTTGGCATCAAGAACTAATTTTTTAACGCGGTTGCGTTGCTTACGGTAAGCAGGGAAATCTTTTTTTCTGTTTTAATTCATCTCTCAGTTGTATGGCATCGACCAAACCTTTGTTTCGCCAAGGCGGCAGTTGCGGGTTTTTTACTCGTTTTTCCCTAATCGGGGCGTGCCTATCAAGAACACTGAGGAACAATCTGTACCACTCAGACAACGCACCATCAGGCTCGCAATGGTGATAAACAGTATCAAAAGAAACGGAACTAAGGTCAAACAAAAAAGCCTCTTTGTTAAAATGTTTAAGCGATCTATACTTGATGGTAGTGTGCTGGTGTTTACGGATAGGTTTATCTGCTTTCACGGTCCAGTTACAGCACACAGGGTAATGGTAGCTGATTCCAACTTGTAGTACTTCCGTCTCCAACACTCGGCTCTTGTTCGTTGTATATATATGATCAATGAGTGTAGAGGACGTAGACGTAACACGAGTTGGAGATGTTATCAGCTGTTTGAGCCCAAAAAGAGTAATAGTGGACTCCCATGTAGGGTTAGCGGAAAACATGTTAATGTTAAAGTCCCCTAACAAAAGCACATCTGATGTACAGTTTTTAACTTGATCTAGCATGTCAGTGAAATCATCAAGCCATACATTTGGTGCAGAGGGGTTCCTGTAAATAAAACCAACTAATACAGGACTTGACTTGTTTTTTATTTCAACCCAAACACTTTCCACTGTGTCTGATTCAAGGTCCGGTCTTCTACGGGTGATGTCTTTTATAGAATCATGAATATACACCGCAATGCCGGTATGTGTGGGGCTTTGTGGGTCGCGGCGCATAAGGGAAAAATCAGGTATAGAAATGACGTCATCGCTGATATTGGAGTTAAGACGGGTTTCCGTGAAACCAAACAAGTGGAAAGGGTTGGGTTGACTCAAAAGAACACACACATCGGGAGTCTTGTTACATAGATGATAGATATTGAGATGACCTATATGAATATTAGAGGAGTCTGACATGTTGAAATGAAAAATACTGTGAACAAAACAGTTCAGAAACAGGTAATACACACTGAGCTGCACAGGCAATAAACCTAATAAGGAACATAAGGACTGGCAGTAACGCCAAATGTTTGTCACAGTAAAGCACTATCGTGTAATTTAAAAACAATGACGAGAAAATCGAGTTGAAACTGGATCAGTGTCCACGCAGTTTCGCAGTCTAACACCTGAAAGTCAAAAGTCCGGTTTCACAGTCGTAAAGTCTATGGCAAAGGGAAGCACAAAAGAGTTAATAAAATCAGCTATGAACGCTTAGACAGGCTGCAATGTCTGGTTGAACGGAGGGTACATCGATAAAGTACTGTACTGAAAGCCATGGGACGGGGCCCAGGGATACTGGCGTGTAGGCGACAAATTGTAGAGACCGTAGGGGTTCGGGATCTGGTGAAGCCAGGGTGTCGGGTACCACTGTGGTTGCAGAAAGGACTGCTCATGCTGCTGTTGTTGCTGATGGTTAGGTGGTCTGTTTTGTTGGTCGACCTCTATATTTGTCTGTGACAGTACATCCGTACTCGCTGCAGAGTATGATGGTTCGCTGTGGGACTGGCTGTCTGGATGCGGCTGGTGTTTGACCACACTAGAGTATGTCTGTTTTATTTCAGTCAACGAGTGGGCCGCCTCTTTCACTGCAGTCTCGGAGTGGTTGTCGTTGGCAGTGTGCCCACCCCACTTTATTCTGTAGGCCAGTCGAACTGGCCACTGGGGTGGATTGTGTCGCTATAAAGTGCCTTCCTAGGTAGCCCGTTTGTAGTAGTGAAGGACTGCGTGTTGTCTAGGAACGTGGCCCCAAACTTGCGACAAACATGGCATAGATTGGCATTGGACTGGCTAATTGCGATGTTCATGGCATGTCTGGGACCACGCCTGGCAGGCAGAATGGACGAAGCCTGCATGAATCGCGCCTCGGGGAACACTCGTTTTGCAGTTATGAATAAGGTTCTCCCACATCTGGCTGGTCACCTCGCTGGATTTACAGTCGTTAATACCTACATGTAGGGTGACACAGCTGATGTGGGAGAACACTGGCAGCGTCTTAAGCCAGTGTGTCAGGTGAGTCGTGGTCAGGCCAGAAACTGATAACACTTGCACTGTGTCTCCCTCGTAGGTAGCCATCTTGTTACCCTTCAGGTGCTTGACCGTAGAGTCACCAAGGACGAGCGTAGTGGTGTCAGCATGTATTGTCTGTTGAAAGATAAGCTGATCAGGCGGCAGCCTATCTAAATGGTGAGAGCGCGTTGGGATGATGACGAAGTCGGAATGGTATGGTCAGCGCTAATCAGCACAGGAATGCGGGCACCGCTAGCTTGGCCCACATCACCACTGACAGCAGCAGATGGCTCACTGGCGGCGTGTGGCGGTGTTACGTCACCTGACGTTATAGCGAGTGGAGGGGTCGGCGGGTACGAGGTCAGTTTTCTCACCTGCTTCTTCACGTCCTGGATAACCTGACGCTGGTTGCCGGCCGTTGCTGATAGCTGCGTGACTTGAGTGGTCAACGTAGAGACGGTGTCATCCAGCTCTGACAGAATGCTGTTTGACACCTTCAGGTCGTTGGCCACTTTGACGGAATTGTCTTTGATCGCGCTGTCAAGCTGGTTGATCCTGGCCAGTGCACACGTAAGGTCGCTCTTTCAGCGATGACATTTCAGTGCGGATCGAAGCGATGAGTTCGTGTGCACTGGCGAGTTGAAGATTGATATCAGGAGTTAACGGCAGTTGGAGCGAGGATTGAGAGGCCGCTATGTCGCTGTTTGTATTGCTGGTTACGGTGGGCATAACATTAGACAGGGGAGACAAGCTGGAGTGTGGTTCCAACACCCTGTCCGGTGTGTCAACTGTTGTAGGGCACAGTGGATGGGGAATATCGGACAATGGCTGTGTAGACGAAGTCGCCTCCAAAATGGGGCTTAAGTCTTGCTCACTGATGCCAGGAGGAGAGGGGGCTGGCTGGGCAAGCGGTCGGGGGGAGGGGGTGCGATAAAGGCCGGGTGGAGTACTTGTATCCGCCTCAACGGACGTCGACAACGCCGTTACGTCCACAAGATAGGGGCGTGGCAAAGGCATGACTGCGTTGATATCGCGATGCAGTGCAGGCTGGTCGTCCATTGGCAGCTGGGTAAGGAGCACGATGCCTGGACTGTCCGCCACTGATGACATAATGTGGCGTGTCGGGGTGACAGGGGTGTGGTCCAGGGACACGTCCAGCAGACATATATTGGTGGGGCCGGGTGGAGTGACACGGGACGGCGCGCTGTCGATGGCTGCTGGGATGTTGTGTTCAGGGCTAGCCGTGCCTGCGCGGAGTTGCTGAACATAGCGGCACAGCGCCCTGTACTCCTCCCTCACCCATCTGTGTTTCTTCTTCCCTTGAATGAGGAGGGTGCCACCCATGCTCTTTCGTTGGCGGTAGTATAAAGTTATTGTGATAAGTTTCAAAGCACCATCAAAAATCCTGACGCGGGTTTCTGCTAAATTGTCCGGGATTGTGTCAGGGGACAGATGTTCTGCTTTAGTGAGGGTCAATGGCTGCTTTTCGAAGTCTGTTTCTGACCATGTAATTAAAAACTGTCCTGGATGTAAACGTTTCAGCTGTTCTACGTAGCGAACATACAGTGCATTCCGCCAACACTTCAGAAATGCTACAGCACCAACACCAGCTTCCGTGACTGAATCGTGTTTGTAGATGGTCTCTTGTGTCTCTAAGCATTGGTTCACGTCCGGTGGGGGTAGCAGGAGGGTGGTTGGGGGAAGGCTGCTGTACAATCGCCATTGACCCTCTATGGGCCATGACTGATAAATTCAGTGTTGGTCAATAGTACTGAAGTACAGCTTTGAATACAGGGATTTGAAATCAGGACAACGTCACTTGGCGTGGGTGGTGATGGTTAGGGGTAGCTATACTGAGCGGGCGGGTAGGGGGTGGAGGTTAAGAGGCGGGGAGGTAGCATTAATGTACACAGTTTGAATTCTCCCGATGATATATGAACGAAAGAATGAGAGTGTCCCTGGGCTGTTATTGTTAAAGTAGCAGTCTAGTTTATGTAATAAAATTTCGTGGTTTATAATTTCGAACGCTTTTTTTAGGTCTAGAAAGACAGCACCAGACATTTTGTTTCTGTTGATGTTGAGCAGCCAAGTGTCAATCATATGAACCAAGGCAGTGTGACACGAATGTTTAGGGCGAAAACCAGATTGATATTTATTCAGGAGAGACTTTTCTTCCAGGAATTCGAGAAGATGTTTGTGTACATGCTTCTCAATAGGCTTCGACAGAATAGATAATATGGATATAGGCCGAAAATTATTTGGACAATGATTTAACAAAACACACAGGTATCCATACGAAAATGTACGCACGTGTCTCAATCGCCGTTTGCGGGAGGTCTCCCCAGACATTCCAACCCAGAGGGCACGCCACAAGGATACCTTCACTCGAATGACATGCAAAGCACATCGCTTGAATAAACGGTGCACCCGCGCCGCAGCATCGCCTCAGTGGGAAGAGAGGAACTAGGAATAATTAGTTTGGCTGCTCTCCTGTATAGCGAATTTATTTTCTTGAACTGGACCTCGCTGCAGCCGTCCCAAACTATCGAGGCATAATCAATGTGGGCCTTGATGTATCCATTGAAAAATAGTTTACGCGTAGTCAAATTAATGACCGCTTTCAGTTTAGACAGTAAAAATAATTTCTTTGAAATTGTCTTTCCGATGTGTATATGATGAGGTTATCTACAATTACCCCTAGTAAAGGGTGCTGCTGTACTTGCTGTATGGGGACAGCATCAAATGAGAGGTTTAGAGGCGCGGGTTGCAGCTGATGTTTCTGTCGGGTTGTGGGTTGCTACTGCACCATTCAGAGACTTCTTGTAGACGCTGCTAGTTATGTCAGCTACAGTGTTACCGGCAGCATGTAGCGTCGAATCGTTAGCATACATGTCACACTCAGTACTAGTACATGTGATGTATAGTAGTAAATCATTAATAAAGATACTGTAACGAAGTGGTTTTTTTTCGTATTGAATTAAGTTGTTACGTGTATAAACGTTTATTCTAATAGAATAAGTGTGTGCGTGGGTTTTCTGACAATCAGTATAAAGGTGGGTGTTCTATCTCTGTTTACTAGACTCTTTCATCCACCACCACACACGCTTACAAACAAGGACAAAGGCCACACAGTTATCTCTCTTTGCCCTCTGTTTCACTATTTCTCATACACTCATATCATATACATTAAATCACACAATTCACATCATACAAACAAGTGTTTCACACAAATAATTAAGAAGTGGCGTATAGGCTATTCATAACTTCAGCGCTCACACATTCACTCGCTACCGTAGAGGTCGTTGTCTTTCTCTCGAAACGTCACTCGACTCTACTCTTTACACTAGTGTCGACACAGTCAAAGATATCACATCGACGACTTGACTTGACGGAGATTTCCCGAACGGTATGGTACTAGTCGATGACAGTACTCACAGATTAGAATATTCCTAGGCGTGCAATTATCAACGGCGCTAGGCGACATAGGCTACACTGAAGGAACACTGCATGTGGTCCTGTAGCTCAAATCTGTAGGCTTACTTCGTCACCGTTGCTGCACGTCTGCACCAGTGATGGTAGACGAAGGAGAGATGAAGGCGTTGATGATGTCCGTATCCGGTCACGTAGACGATACTTTTAGGACAGCTTCATCAGCCACATACCAGGGGTTTCCGCTCCGTACCGGCCCGCTGTACACAACATTTATACACTCGTAAATTTTCGCTCTTATACTTAAAGAGTCTGAATGTGTCTTCGACACATTATTATACTTCAGAGCGCTCTAGATCATTTCCTTTGTAAAATATATTCTCTATGCCATACTACTACAGTCACTATTGTCACAATTCTTATGACAATTCCTATAGCCACTTTAACACTGTGCCACCTTTTGCGTACCTACACACAATGGATTATGAGCCAAATATTACAATCACAGCTCACCTTCAATTCGTAACATATTACTGCACATTCATTCAT
The DNA here is from genome assembly GCA_036245525.1 of Semisulcospira habei. Lineage (NCBI taxonomy): Eukaryota > Metazoa > Mollusca > Gastropoda > Semisulcospiridae > Semisulcospira > Semisulcospira habei. Next base: position 295,923,452 of record BTPG01000002.1, on the reverse strand, counting down.
CATTAGGTATACCTGATTACATACTGAATTACATTCCTATTTCCGTCCCACATTTTCACATATAAATGAATACAACATAACATCCTAGTTATAAACTATATCACCTACAACAATTACATGACCAAACAAGTATTGACACGAGTCATCGCACTTCCTTCCAACATGGGCTCTTCTGCACTCTAATCATAATAATTCATAAAAAACAATACTTTCCCTTTTCGTATGAATAGCTTTAAAGGTCATTATAAATACCGATAATAAAAAGAATAAATACCTGTATTCTATATACACCTATAGAATTCTCTAGCCAGAATTCTTTCTCAGAGCACCAACGAACACGTCCGCTCGACTCGGCTGATATGACATCTCTGGCTAGCAATAGTTCCCGATACAACCCTGTCACTCCCACAGGTGACATGTGAACATCGCTCACCTCTACATTACCGCACGTGAACATTCGGTCCAACTGCTAATGACGTCATACCGTCGTCCGACCGAAACATGCACCAAAGGCGCTCGTTACAGATACAGATTAACAATGGGCCCAGAATCGAACCTTGATGAACACCAAGCTCCACCTTACCCTCTGTGGAATAGTTGCTATTTACATAGACAGCTTGTGTTCTCGCAGAAAGGTAAGAGTTAAAAAATGAAAGGGCTGACGGACTGCTGTTGTTGAAATAAACATTAAGTTTCCTCAATAATATTCCATAAGGTTTATAAGATCGAACGCTTTTTT